>JAHWGI010000309.1:0-275000 GCA_029379305.1 Frankliniella fusca
CACTGATTGATTAAAAAAAAATATGTGGTTCATGATTTTCTAAAAACAGTTGCCCAGGGATTGATTTTTATGATGTGCTTGTAGCAGCAAGCCATAAAAGGGCAATCAGTAATTCCTGGGATGTGCACTTATTGTAATCTATGAAATACTAGTAAATTTCAGTCATAAAAGATGAACAGACTTATATAGTTGATCATATATTATGACACATCACAGCTACACTGCTTAGCGCTGAGCTGCATGATATGCAGTGAGCTGATCCAGAACCTCCTGAGAGACTGTTCTTTTTACTACCTTTAAACCCTTTTGAAAATCATCCAAAACCACTGGCGGTACCTTCAAAAGTAATAATAAAATAATAAAGCACTTGTAGATTGGAACATATAATAACTTTGTATCTATTAAGAGTCGTATACTGCTGCTAACTTACAATTTCTGGAAGGAGAACTTTGCCAGCTAAGCTGCGTGGTACATTCCTCAAAAAATTTTTTGCAGCCCATTTGCAAAGAGTACGCAGGTCTGACCCACTATATCCTTCTGTCTCTAGAGCAATTAATTGAATATCTCCTTTGGACAATGAATGGTCAGTGTCTGACATTATTCTTTTGATCATAACTTCTCGATCCTGAAATGTATAATACAAATTATTTACTTTAATTTGAATGTGATGCCAGGATTGCACACTTAAGTAGAAGGAAGGAGAGAGGGGCCTACATCAACTTTTGGCAATGGCACATAGAGGCGCGTAGCAAACCTCCTCACAAAAGCTGGATCAATAGATTGAGGGATGTTGGTTGCTCCCAAGAAAAGAACTCGGTCTCGACTATTACTTTGGCATCCATCCTGCACATAGAATACACATATTGGTTATTGTGAACAGGAAAAATTGATATTTATATTTGAAGCCAGAAACCATTTATCACAACGACATTGGGGACACAAACTGTAAAACCTGGGTCAATACAAATACAAATACTAACCAGTTCTGTCAAAAATTCTGTTTTGACCCGTCTCTCCCACTGCTTTTCATTTTCACTCCTATTGCTGAGAAGTGCATCTATCTCGTCAATAAATATAATAGTTGGTTGAACAGCACTGTGAAAAGTAAAGCAAGGAACAGGAATGACGGAAGCATAGACAGAACAGAAATATAACAAAAACTTTACAAATCCGCCACAGGAAAAAAGGAGAAGTAGCAAAGTGGCATTTAATTATACTTTGTTCTTTTAAGTAGCAAATGCCATCTTGCCACTTGCAATTTTTTTTCCAGGGAGCCACAGGAGTCTACTGTCAAGGCTTAACAGTTACTTTAGGGAAGGTTGTAATTCAAGTATTTCAATAATGACAGTATCATTCAATTTTTGGACTTGCGGTTTACTTTACTTATGGCCAGTTTAGGAGTAGAAGGAAATGTATATTATTAATTGATTTCAAAATCTTTACGAAGATTTCCATATTTAGCATAACAACTCATTTATTTCCATAAAGCTACTACTTTCTTTTTTCATTATGACCACCTGATGGTTTCACTTTCAAATCCCTAGTCAATCAAATAATTAAGATCCACTTCGAATATTTTTATCATGGTAATCTGTGTAATCAAATTATTTTTGAAGAGAGTATGTCGCGACTTAGCTGGAAAATGTCTCCTTTCAGAGATTGTAAGCTAGCAACAGTGTATGACTCTTAATAGCTGCAAAGTTATTTTATTTTTCTCTGCTATGGTACCCATAGTACCTACTAGTAAATTTCATAGCAAATCTACTGATACAAGAATTCATTACTCACCGGGCAATTTGGAACAAGGTCTTCACTGCTCTTTCTGCCTCTCCAGCCCACTTTGTTATAAGAGAGGAGGCTGTGATGTTGAAAAACCTTGCTTTCATCTGTGAAGCTAAACACTTCCCTAAAAGGAACGTATCACAATGAGGCAATGTTGATTCAAATACGTACAAAACAGAAAGCCTCTTCAGAAAACTAATGCAATACCTATCAATGTCTTTCCTGAACCGGGTGGTCCATAAAGGAGAATTCCTTTAGAGGCTGCCCTTAAGCCTTTGAAGTAATCTGGATTTTCCCAAGGCAAAATTACATCCACCTAAGCAAATAACTCAAAATTAGACAAGCTTGCCAAAAATAAGCAAAGCACAACAGCAGATAACATGGTACCATGGTACCTCTATAGTGTCTTTGATGTCCTGAAGCCCACATACATCATCCCATGCAACACGCTCTGATCCAGTCAAGTCCACAAGTGTACCAATTATTGTTTTGGCACTCTTCATGTCAAGACCACCACCAACATAGTTTTGAGCCATGTTCAATATCACTTCATGATCAAAATAAGAAACGTCTGTGACTAGATTGATGTCGGTATCATTATTGTGGTAGTCACTGCCATGTCCTTCGTTTCTCTCATCATCCTGCCTTGTCGTTGCTCTGTGCTCATACTCCTTCTCCTCATCACCTTCCCCTTCCTCTGACACCTCACTAAGATTGACAACCTCGATGCCCTACATTTAAAAAGTTATATATATTATAATTGAACACTGAGTTAAGCTTTTAATTGCAATAAGTTATATACTCTAAAAAGGTATGTTCTTCTATAAAAAAAAAGAAAAAAAAACTTCATACTCACTTTACAAGCATCAAGGTCTTTGGTTTTTTTTCTTAGCTTGCTTTTGGGTCGTAATTTGTGTTTGAGAACTTTTGGCTGCAGAAACCAATAATGCTCTTACATTCCCTACAAATATAAAGATGAAGTCCAAACAAAGTCACTCGCTTAAAAAATTTTTACCTCAAAATCACTGAAGCTGCTGCGCCTTCGGCTTTGTGTGGAGGGACGTACACTGCTACAAGAACTTCTTTTGGTGGAACAACTGACGGAACTGGGCATGTCCAATGTTTCTGTGGTCGTGGTGGCTGCTGAAGGAGCGTTGTCAGGTCCACTGCTGCCGCGGCTTAAGCGTTTGATAGAGGCATTCACCAGTGTGCTCTTCGCACCATTCTGTGCACTAAGTGGAGACAAAGACTTGCTCCTGGAGCAGCGAAAGGGTGAGGGTGAGCGCTCATGGAGAGAGCCTGCTGTCTTCTCCACGCCCTCAGCGCCTCCAGGAATGGCGTTTGTGGGGCCGCTACGTTCAGGGCTGAGGAGCACCACCGCCACGACGCCATCAGTTCTGCGCCTGGTGGCTCCTCCAGGAGAACTGGTGCTTCCGCTCCCTCGGGGTGCTCTTGACGGGGACGGGGATCGGGTGGCAGACCGGCGCCGTCGTGGAGATCGGGGTCTAGTCCTCCTTGACCGTGAGTGTGAGCGGCCGCGGTGGTCCAACCGTACCCGAACACTTGAGCTCCGGCGTCTGCTTCGACGACTGACATGGTCACGGCCCGAACTGTGTCTGCTCCTTGTCCTGCAGGTCATACCGTATTATCAGCTGCCGTGTACCGGGTGTTTCAGAGAACACTCGACAGTATGCGGGTCTGCCTACCCACTCCAGCCGTAAGGCGCCCTTCTCTCATGGGTACGCAGACCCGTAACACAGTTGTGTTCTCTGAAACGCCCCCAGTACTTACGCCTCTCACTCTCTCTCTCTGGCCGAGTACTCACGATAGTGGCGTCGTTCTCCTGGATCTGGAGCGCCATTCGTACCGCTCTTCACCCGGCGAGCGGCCCCTTGATGTCATGCGGGGCCTCCTTGACATATCATAGGAGTGGTGGGGGTGGTCCGGCCTCACCCTATCACTTCTGCTCCAGCTTCTGCGGCCCCGACTTTCATAGTCGCGGCCAAAACTACGTCTTGTCATGGTGTCCTGCAAAAACCATAACCGCATTATCACTTCGTGTGATTTTTGCCTTTGTAGCCTCGAAATGCAATATGTATGTACATGAGATATCCTCACCATTACAAAGGATACGTCACCTGCACTACTACTACTACATTAAAGGGCAAAATTACGCATACGACGGAAATGCAGCGGGTGTGGCCAAGATAAGAAATGCATTAGTTTTTCGACAGCAGAGACGAGCGGCGGACCGGCCGGTGGGGCGACCAGAGGCCAGGGTGCGTCTTGGTCAATGTGAATGCAATAGAAGGACAAGGGCGCACCGAGCAGCCGATAGCCCTGTGGAGGGCCCGGGCCCGCCCCGCCGATTGCCCGTTTTACGCTAAACTTTGTCCTTGACTGTACTACATCCATAAACTTACCTCCTTCGCGGCAGTGTCACTGACTCACTCGACTGGCGACTGGCGACGAGCTCGGAGCAGCTCGCGCTGTCGACGCGCGGGGTGACGCACCCGCACCCCCCACCTCTCCTGTGTGGACCGCCGGGGGGTTGAGGCACGGCATTGCGGGGTAGGTGGGGGTAGGGGCGCGCGGGGCGCGGCATGGCGCGGGTGACCGTGCAACTAAACGTAAACGAAGACATTTAATCTAGAACGGTCCTTAAGATACTTATGTTTAGCGCAACATTCATACGAATGGTGGGGTTGCCTGCTAAGCAGTATTCCACTTATTCCACCTTGTGTACTATCTACCTTGAAAGAGAGGACCTCTTCGCACTGACATAACGCCGCCAGAGTACCCTCCACACGCAGTCCGAGACGACAGGCAACCCGGGCGCACGCGTGCAGGCAGGATGCCTACTCGAGTCGCCATGGCAGGCCGCTCTGCAGCTGGGAGCCTAGCCCGTCCTCACTACCATGACCAACGAAGCCCAAAAGAAAGTCTTTTCCCGCGATCCTGGTCGTGACGATCTCCGTCACGGTTACGGCGTAACGACCTGCTGCTCTCGCTCCTGGCGCTGCAGCGGGTAGGGCTCGGGTCCTTGTGCACACTGCCGCGTCCGCGATCCTGGTCGTGACGATCTCCGTCACGGTTACGGCGTAACGACCTGCTGCTCTCGCTCCTGGCGCTGCAGCGGGAAGGGCTCGGGTCCTTGTGCACACTGCCGCGTCCGCGATCCTGGTCGTGACGATCTCCGTCACGGTTACGGCGTAACGACCTGCTGCTCTCGCTCCTGGCGCTGCAGCGGGTAGGGCTCGGGTCCTTGTGCACACTGCCGCGTCCGCGATCCTGGTCGTGACGATCTCCGTCACGGTTACGGCGTAACGACCTGCTGCTCTCGCTCCCGGCGCTGCAGCGGGTAGGGCTCGGGTCCTTGTGCACACTGCCGCGTCCGCGATCCTGGTCGTGACGATCTCCGTCACGGTTACGGCGTAACGACCTGCTGCTCTCGCTCCCGGCGCTGCAGCGGGTAGGGCTCGGGTCCTTGTGCACACTGCCGCGTCCGCGATCCTGGTCGTGACGATCTCCGTCACGGTTACGGCGTAACGACCTGCTGCTCTCGCTCCTGGCGCTGCAGAGGGTAGGGCTCGGGTCCTTGTGCACACTGCCGCGTCCGCGATCCTGGTCGTGACGATCTCCGTCACGGTTACGGCGTAACGACCTGCTGCTCTCGCTCCTGGCGCTGCAGCGGGAAGGGCTCGGGTCCTTGTGCACACTGCCGCGTCCGCGATCCTGGTCGTGACGATCTCCGTCACGGTTACGGCGTAACGACCTGCTGCTCTCGCTCCTGGCGCTGCAGCGGGAAGGGCTCGGGTCCTTGTGCACACTGCCGCGTCCGCGATCCTGGTCGTGACGATCTCCGTCACGGTCATGGCGTGATTACTTCAGCAGCGGCGACCTGTGGCTCTCGCTCCTGTCTCTGCGGAAAATGACTGAAAGTGACTGGATGTGACTGGAAAAGTGACTGGTCGCAGGGGACGCGCACACCGACTGGTCGCAGTGAGGTCCCCCACCACGGTAGGGGCACAGCCCGGGGGGGGCACGACGGCGAAGAAAAGTAATAGGGGAAGGCCCTTAATGGAAGGCGAACTGGGCGAGGGGATGTATCCACCGTGCTGCGATGTGGTATGGGGGTAGCGGTGCGGTCATCCAAGTGACGGGTATTCGCTTCCCCGCGGAAGAGAGGCCTCGGACAGTGACCTCTCCCCCCCTCCCCCTGCACCTTTTCCCCCGTGTTCACTTCAGCCATTCCCGACCAGCTGGTTTGCCTGCCTCACTGTAAAGATAAAGGATGCTGCTGCGCTGGCCGTGTGGCCGGTCGGGTTGCTCTAACGTACTCCGCCGCAGACCTCCACATGCAGACAGAGTGACGGACGCGGCGCTATCGCCGCATCTAGTTACACCCGCACCACTCTCCCAAGCCAGCAGGGGCTCGACGCATCGCTTTGACAAAGGACAGCTTCGGAGGGGAGCGGATGGTGCTGTTCACCGCAAGGAAAAAAACCGGAGATCACTGAAAGTTGTGCTCGTCATCAACAAGGCCGACAGGTCCTACCCAGCTGTCGTCAAAGTCCATCAAGTTATGACGGTAGCGCCCCCTTTTATGGAAATAAATGAGTTCTTAGGCATTCTTATCCATGAAGAGCCACCTCGCCACAACTTTCTCGAATATTGGATCTCCTTACGGTTAGACGGTCAGATACGACAAGTATAGGCAACCCGTTCGCACGCGTGCATGTGGGTTGCGTACTCGCTCGAGCCGTCAGGCGCCATAGGCGCAGGCGCGTTATAAATTAGGGGGGGGGGGGCTCCCTCCCCCTCCCATCGACCTCTAGTACACCATAGCAAAACGCCTGAAAGGTAGGCAACTTGCGCTACAGAACCCCTGTATGTAGGCAACCCAAGTGGCACCGCCCCCTCCCTCCCCCCTATCTACGAGACCTTGCACAGCGCCTGCAGGTGCAAGTGAGATGCTCTATCACGACTTCATTAGGTGACCAAGGGGGACGAGACGCTCATGTGCAGCGCCAGCGCGCCGCGCGGTTGCCTCCTCATCGCTCGCTCATCACGCCAACCATAGCGTCGAAGGAGGGGGTGGAACGAGGACGTTCTGCCGGCAGATGAGTGCACTGGTCGGAGTCGATATGACTAGTACAATTCCAGCTCAAAACCGACAAGAATTTTGGGTGAAGTCGACGTCTTTTTTTTTACATGTCAGTGTTTGATCAGAGTAATTAGTAGAGGTCACATGCAAAATTTGAGCCCTCTAGCTCAAAGGGTTTAAAAGTTAGCCTGACACTTTCACTTTTAGAATAAATTAGCGGAAAAAGTTTTTAGAAACGTTTTTGAAGGTCTAACTTCTAAACTTTTATGTACTTAGGGCATGGCTTGTTGGAAATGTTCTTTTCTGCTCATTCAGAAAATGGTGTCATATGTCCCATTTCAGTAGAAAAAGTCATATTATCTTAAGAAAACCTATAAATTTCAGTAAAAGCGTAACTCTTATAACTCAAAGTCCAATGTTGGGATTTTAGTTGTTCAAAGCGTGTTTGACTTGGTATGACCCCTACTGAAACATATAAATTTTCCAGAGGACACATATTTTTTAAGAAGAATTAAAAATTACTCTATAAATAAGCTATTTAGTCAACTTTATAGTGACAGGAGTGGCCCACCATCTCAGGCACAGGCAAAATAAGAATGGTCAAGGCTCTCTTCCTTATCTTCAGAACCAACACATAGTGATAAAACATATGTGGCGGGACATGATAATTATTACATTTTGCCTCCCATTGAAGTCCAAACTTAAACAATTATCACTCTTTTTTAAAAAAACATTTTCATAGTATAAAATTCTGTATTTCAAAGTATGTTTGAATTATAGCTATTATGACTATTTAACTGTTTTATTCAAGACTACCCAAGTGCAATGTTTTTTTTTTTCCAATCACATTTCACGAATTAAGCCGCAGTTTCAAATCTCACTTTTACCTACATGTAATTTGTTATAAGAGAGGGAATGGGTATTGTCTGGAGCTGGAGATATTGTACAGGTGCAACAACGAAATTCGAATGAGTCCTACTTGTGTAGGCATTCTCTGTATCAGTAGAAGCGTGTAGTTTTCTGCATCCGCTAATGCTCACTGAATGTGTGGAGACCGTGGTGGACTGAATTTTTTCAATCATTCATGCACATGCACTGGAGTGACCTGAGTTCGAGTTTATTAGTTGTAACACAACTAATAATTGCCCACCCCGTGACTAGAAAATATCATTAGCTGGGACAGCGAATCTTTTTTTTCTGTGCAACTCAGTGGCTTAGCAGTTAATTAATACCTTTCATATGTAAACCGTGATTATATGGTCATTATTGAACATTAAAGTACAGGGGTGAAAATTAGACAGCATACCATATATCAATACAACACACATGAACAGTTTTTAATCATATTTAAGCACTATATTTTATAGCTACCAAGATTGTTCTCAACTTTGTTACGAAGCAGTATACAAGCTAATAATAAAAAATTAAACTGGGCCTTTTCACCTTTTACATTCACACTCATCAAGTTTTTTCTCAAGCAGAAGAACTTTTGCCTCAAGCAGTTTAACTTTGGCTTCCAGTTGGGGCTTAGTAGGCCCCTTATTCCTGGCCTTTGGAGGACGTCCCCTCTTCGTTTTTGGAGTACTCGCAGTACTCGTGTCAAGTTCTGGTTCCGTCTCCCTCATCTTCTCCATCTTATCCAGCTTCTCCTGCAAGTACAGAAAAGAAATTCATAAAATTCTATGATGAGCATGATTACTGATACATGTACAGATTCACTGAAACTTTAGTGAAGTATAGTTAAAACATACTACTTACCAAAAAACATTTATGCGTCTCTTTGCCTTTCTTCCCAATCATGACCTTCAAAACAAAGACATACTTGTCAATGTCACGTTAAGTTAAGTGTTAAACGACACACTATTATTTTAATTAAATGATGCCCAAACCCTAACGTCTTTTGCAGCAGAACAAGGATATATGCAGCCAGATTGCTCGCACAAATTAATTCACACAATAGCCCACTCCTTTTTATGGTTGATGGTTCCATCTCAAGTAACAGAGATTCGTCATTTTACATCAAAATGATTATATTTTGACGTCATTTTTCCATTAGTCACAGTGACGTATTTCAGTTTACAAAAAAAAGGGGGGTAAAATGACGTCAGAGTGATGTCATAGACGTCATTCTGGCCTCAACAGGACATCAAATTTAAGTATTTTGAAAAACGATACAGTGACTAGCGTCTCAGTGCCGATTCTCTGTTACTTGGGATGGCGGGCGGCAAAACAAGCTAACTTACCTTCAGCTCTTGAAAGGAAGAGACGGATTCCCTCGAGAGTGACCGTGACCAGGACCTGTGCTGGTAACGCCGGCAGGGGTCAGTGGGACTGAAGGAGCGGGAGGCGGAACGTCGACCTCGGTCACGGCCTCCGCGTCCTTCCTCCTGACGAGCGGGGTGCGGAGACCTGTCCCGGTCGCGCCGGCAGGGGTCAGTGGGACTGAAGGAGCGGGAGGCGGAACGTCGACCTCGGTCACGGCCTCCGCGTCCTTCCTCCTGACGAGCGGGGTGCGGAGACCTGTCCCGGTCGCGGCTGCTGACGGACGAGGTCTTGACCTGCTCGACTTGCTCCCGTCGACCTCGGTCACGGCCTCCGCGCCCTTCCTCCTGACGAGCGGGGTGCGGAGACCTGTCCCGGTCACGGCTGCTGACGGACGAGGTCTTGACCTGCTCGACTTGCTCCCGTCGACCTCGGTCACGGCCTCCGCGCCCTTCCTCCTGACGAGCGGGGTGCGGAGACCTGTCCCGGTCGCGGCTGCTGACGGACGAGGTCTTGACCTGCTCGACTTGCTCCCGTCGACCTCGGTCACGGCCTCCGCGCCCTTCCTCCTGACGAGCGGGCTGTGGAGACCTGTCCCGGTCACGGCTTCTGACGGACGAGGTCTTGACCTGCTCGACATGCTCTCGTCGACCTCGGTCATGGCCTCCGCGTCCTCCCACCTGGCGAGCGAGGTGCGGAGACCTGTCCCGGTCGCGGCTGCTGACGGATGAGGTCATGAGCTGCTCGACATGCTCCCGTCGACCGCGGTCACGGCCTCCGCGCCCTTCCTCCTGACGAGCGGGGTGTGGAGACCTGTCCCGGTCGCGGCTGCTGACGGACGAGGTCTTGGCCTGCTCGACATGCTCCCGTCGACCGCGGTCACGGCCTCCGCGCCTTTCCTCCTGACGAGCGGGGTGCGGAGACCTGTCCCGGTCGCGGCTGCTGACGGACGAGGTCTTGACCTGCTCGACATGCTCTCGTCGACCTAGGTCATGGCCTCCGCGTCCTCCCTCCTGGCGAGCGGGGTGCGGAGATCTGTCCCGGTCGCGGCTGCTGAAGTACGAGATCTTGTGATGCTCAAGACGCTCAAGCTGACCTCGGCCACGATCTGTGAGTCGTCCCTCCTGACGAGAGCGTTGAGGTGACCTGTTCTGGTCACGGCCCCGGCTGCTGGAAGACCAGCCCTCGGTGACCCGCTGGGGCGAGTATGGGCGCGACCGAGATCGCCGACTCATTTGTTCTGTAAATGAGGAAGTTAATCATAGACAAAGAACACTTGCTCATGCTCACCCTGACTTGAACCGTGCTTTCGAGGGGGCAACCACGTCCTATCCTAGTGTTCACAGGATTTCTAATGATACGGGATTTCTAAGGATTGCGTAAAGATGTCTCCGGATTTTGTAAAGATTTCATATGGTACATTCGGGTACATTTCACTAATACATACCAGATTCCACAAAATTCTAAAAGATTTCAAGAGGTTTCATGGGATTCCTCAAGGTTTCGTGAGATTTCACTGATCTCTGTGAGATTTTTTTTTGTTATATTTCTTGAGATTCCTCAGTTGGATTTCGAAGGATTTCATCGAGATTTCGGAGGATTTCATCGAGATTTCCGAAGGTTTCAGGACTTCACGAGTGGTTGCCCCCTCGCGAGCACTTTTTTTCACAGAGGCCTTTCGAATCGAATGCCACTTACCTCTTGAGCACTCGTCAATGCAATAAAATGACCAGCCCTTTCGCCCAGAAACTGCCGACTAGCTGACTTCTTCTTGCCTTTGTCTTGTCCTACTGGTTGGGATGGGCGGCGAGAGCATGGGTCTCGGACTCGGAAGGGCCTGCGGTACCATTTCACTTCACTTTATTCGCTTGGCCATTAAAAACCTTACTAAAAGGGAAACACTAATCTGAGATTAGGATATCCCATTAATACTCTTCTCAATGCGCAGCTTTTATTTTTGACTTGTTAATTTCATGTTTATTACCCACAACTTATACCTTTCTCAAGTCTTCACATTGGCAACGTTTCAGCCGTGTCAAACTCGCGCGCCGAGGCGCGCGGCCAGGCAGGCTGGCAGGCAGGCAGGCGGCCACCGGCAGCCACAGGTCAGCTGCTGCTGAGATAAATACTTGCTGGCACAGAACTCAACAGGTCCACAACGTCCACAAGGTGCATAAGGAGATAAATATTTTTTCCTGAGACAACCGACATCAATGTAATGCAACTTACATGGTATTTATGACGAATTAGAAACATAATCTCTACGAATTCTCCTGTGTTGTTACCACGTAACATTATAAAGCGAATGGGTGAGGTTAGTCGGATGTTTTTACCTTTTCCGTATTGTTTTTTCAGTTACACTTCATATTCCTTTTTCTGTAATAACGCCTTTTTTTTTTTTAAGACGATTCCAATATGCGTGGTGGGATAGTAGAGACGGGACTTACGAGTGGCACTTTCTATATCCATGGTATCGATGGACACAGCTATCATGTCAACAAGAGGAGCAAAGGAGGCAGACTTTCCCTCAGATGTTTGAATTATGGAAACAGACTGACCTGCAGGGCAAGGGCAAACATGGACAGAGATGGAAGAAATTTTGTACCTGGCCGAAAACATCGTCACAACCACCCAAAGTCTCGAAATTTTGTCCATGAAAGACGTTTCAGAACTCGCCTGCTTAACCAGTGCCGTCAGCTTGATTGTGCTCAGTATAGCTTAAAACAACTTTATTTCAAAGTGAAACGTGAAATGAGAGAGTATATGCAGTAAGTAGGCATGTACGCCATCAGTTCTGAGCAGTACGCGAACTTCATTGTTGATTTCATGGCACATTAACATGTCCCTCGTATTGTTTCAGCTTACCTCGTCTGGCTTTGGTAAATGTACCGTACGTGAAACTGAGGCAATCAATGCAGCTAGCAAGAGGCCACATATTGCCCAGAATACCACACACTCTCTCGGATCTGGCCCACATTCTGGAAGACCCTGATTATGAATTCCTTACCAAAACACTAGATAAGGAAGATAGCACCTTTTTGGGAAAGTGTGGTCAGTCAGCTTCAGGAACGAGATGTCTAATTTTTGCATCAAAACGGCATCTCAGATATCTTTCTACTAAAAAGTATGACGTCATGAGTGATGCCACATTTTCAAGTGTTCCTGGTGCTATAGGTGCTGCTCAGATTTGGACCATAATTCACTTAAGGAGGCATCATGTAGGGATTTACAGTATTTAATGTTAATTTTGGTAGAATTCTTGAAGTTTAACTGTGAACTGATTTACTTCAGGCAACTCCATTAGTCAGAGTGCTGATGCAGACAAAGCTACAGGAATGCTACGAAGAAGCTCTCAGAGCCATCCGAGCTGTAATTCCTGATTTTGCCCCAGAGACTGTCATGTGTGACTTTGAGTCTGCTCAAGCAAATGCATGGCAAACTGTCTTTCCTCTAATAAGGGTTACTGGCTGCTTCTTCCACAGTTCAAAGGTCAGTAAAATTCCAACTCCAGAGGTGTAACAAACAAGTTTGAACCGTAGTGCTGTGTATCTGTGGCGACTGAATGTCTGAATGTATGTGGGTAAGTCCCTATGAACCAGGACCGCTGTTTGGCATTACCCCTCTCCCCAATGACCAAGTAACGTTTTTTCATCATAAATACTGTTGCTGTTTCCAAAAATACCTCTGCCAGCTCTGAGCTCCAAACCTTTCAGGTTTTAGATTCACACATCAATTCCACATTTTAGAATTTTTTCAACTTTTTGCACAAAAAAGGAAAAACACTAACGTCCTCAGTTAGGTCTTAGAGAGCTGGCAGACATGTCATTGGAAAGAGAGAAAAAAAGTAGATTAAAAGTATGTAGGGTTCCAAAAATTTCTCAAAAATTTTGAATTTTTTGCTGAATTTGTGAAAACTTTAATATGCGTTCCTAAAAATACATCAGTGTAGATTTTTATTTCTTTAAAATGTTCCTTTTGGCTGGCCCTGTTTTTAATGCAATAATATTTTGGTCCCCGGGTATCTATCTTAACCTTTGGGGCTACTTTCTGTTAGAGTCGAGTCAAACTTCCAACTCAAGTCCCCTCGCTTACTCCAACGGAGGAAGCTGATGCTTGTTGAATGGTACAGGGTTGATGGTCTATCAGAAAAAGCAATTTTAATCCACATTCTGCTTATCGCATAGTCTGTTGGTAGCCTTGATCATAGTGATTGAGAAAAAACCTAGAAAAAACTGTATTGAAGTCACAAACTCTAAAGATTTTAATAGCTTCAGCTGAGCAATGCAATGTTTGCAAACTATAAACTTGGAAACTATATATTTCTCTTGGTCAATTCAATCTCAAATAGAACTCTTGCTTTTGCTGTAAAGAGAGAGAAGAAAATTATGTTACTGAAACTAAAAATAAATAGTTTCAAATTGTTTCTGAAGAAGTAACAAACAACAGAAGTAAAACTTTTGGGTTTCTGTTTCTCCTTTCCCACAGCTTTTGGCACTTTGTCCCTTTTGAGTTTGTCAACCAGATTGTCCTGGGCTTCCTGAATTACCAGTAATATTTACCCTATGGTATGCCAGTTCTAGGGAGCAACAACACATTGCATTGCTAGCCTGCAGGCTATTGAAATCTTGAATGTTTGTGTCTTCAAAACATTTTTTCCAGGTTTTTACTCAATCCCTGTGACCAAGGCTACTAACAGACAATGTGGTACAGCAGAATATGGGTTAAAATAGCTTTTCCTGTTAGAGCATCAACCCCGTACCATTCAACAAGCTTCAGCTTCCCCTGTTATAGAGTTAGCGAGGGGACTTGGGATGGAAGTTTGATTCGACTGTGACAGAAAGCAGCCCCAAAGGTTAAGATAGATATCCGGGGACCAAAATATTATTGCATTAAAAACAGGGCCAGCCAAAAGGAACATTTTAAAGAAACAAAAATCTACATTGATGTATTTTTAGGAACGCATATTAAAGTTTTCACAAATTCAGCAAAAAATTCAAAATTTTTGAGAAATTTTTGGAACCCTACATTCTTATAATCTACTTTTTTTCTCTCTTTCCAATGACATGTCTGCCAGCTCTCTAGGACCAAAACTGAAGAAGTTAGAGTTTTATCTTTTTTGTGCAAAAGTTGAAAAAATTCTAAAATGTGGAATTGATGTGTGAATGTAAAACCTGAACGGCTTGGAGCTCAGAGCTGGTAGAAGTATTTTTGGAAACAGCAACAGTATTTATGATGAAAAAACGTTACTGGGCAATTCTTTCTCAAGTCACCTGGACCCCCGATTTTGATGTCTCGGATTTTGATGAAACTCGCTGAGTATGTTCCCTGGGTGCCCTGGACCTCCTCTGCCAAGTTTCAGATTTTTCGGACCCATAGAAATTTTTTAAAAAATACCCCAATTTTGAGTTTTTGAAAAAGTAAAATATCTATCCATTTGCAAATGCTTTTGAATGGCTTATTTTCTTTGTTTGATCATGTTTTAGTGGAAAAAAAATAAAAACACCCTACATGTGACCTTTTGAGGAAGTTATGCGTAAAACTAATACGGTATCTTGATTTCCCAAAAAGTGCGTCTGAATTTTTTACCCTAATTTTTTTTTTTGCAAGGTCTCTTAGTGGTTCATGGTATCTGATATTAAAACTCAACGGCAACAGGTAAACTCAGACTAAAAAAAATAATGTAATTTTTTTATTATTCGAAGTTTACTCGAATCAACTCGTATTCAAATGTTTTAGCAGGAGTGTTGTACTTTTGAGATTTTCTCATGCAGGTTAATGTTTAGAGTGTGTTTTAGAGCTAATTAAAAAACATAAACCTCCTAACTAAGTCACAATACTGTCAAACAAAGGGGTTATCATGATTTTAAGTATATTTCAGGTACACACCACCCTTTGGGAACCATGCTGAGGTCCCGTCTTGGTTCACCACTCAAACTGACAGCAATACAAAGGTGCTGTTCATGAAAATTGCAAGTCTTATTCCTGCCAACATGATGCTTCAGACACAATAATAAAAAAAAAAATTAATGATATCAATAAGACTGTATTATTAGGAAAAGTAACTTCCTTGATACTGTTGGGAGGAGGTTGCAAGCTATTTGAGTTCACATAGGCAGTACAACTGATTCTGATAACAAGCATGAAAGCGGGGGCTATGCCCACCACAATAAGGTTTTGTTCTAGTATCAACTCATATTCTGTAATCCTACTTTTTAACTTCTAAAGCAACATTTTGTAGAGAAAAGACAACATGACTGGTACGGGGTTACTGCTTCAGAAACTATTCATAGACTCAGTTTAAAATAGTAATGTTATTTAAAACAACCCAATTTATGCCCTCGGTTGCCTCAGAACCTCATTCCAGTAGGTTTAAGGTAGTCATTCGGGGAAGCCTTAATAGATACCAGAGAAAATTAATAAAAATATCAAATCGAAAGTTCTCTGTTATTATTATTATTTTTTATTATTATTGTGTCTAAAGCATCATGTTGGCAGGAAGAAGACTTGCAATTTTCTTGAACAGCACCTTTGGATTGCTGTCAGTTTGAGTGGTGAACCAAGACGGGACCTCAGCATGGTTCCCAAAGGGTGGTGTGTACCTGAAATATTCTTAAAATCATGATAACCCCTTTGTTTGACAGTATTGTGACTTAGTTAGGAGGTTTATGTTTTTTAATTAGCTCTAAAACACACTCTAAACATTAACCTGCATGAGAAAATCTCAAAAGTACAACACTCCTGCTAAAACATTTGAATACGAGTTGATTCGAGTAAACTTCGAATAATAAAAAAATTACATTATTTTTTTTAGTCTGAGTTTACCTGTTGCCGTTGAGTTTTAATATCAGATACCATGAACCACTAAGAGACCTTGCAAAAAAAAAATTGGGATAAAAAATTCAGACGCACTTTTTGGGAAATCAAGATACCGTATTAGTTTTACGCATAACTTCCTCAAAAGGTCACATGTAGGGTGTTTTTATTTTTTTTCCACTAAAACATGATCAAACAAATTAAATAAGCCATTCAAAAGCATTTGCAAATGGATAGATATTTTTTAATTTTTTTTTACTTTTTCAAAAACTCAAAATTGGGGTATTTTTTAAAAAATTTCTATGGGTCCGAAAAATCTGAAACTTGGCAGAGGAGGTCCAGGGCACCCAGGGAACATACTCAGCGAGTTTCATCAAAATCCGAGACATCAAAATCGGGGGTCCAGGTGACTTGAGAAAGAATTCCCCTACTTGGTCATTGGGGGGAGGGGTCATGCCAGAAAGGGGACAGGGGTCCTGGTTCAGACAGGCTTACCCATGTCCCATTACACAGTCACTTTTAGGTAAGGCTTGGGTGAAAATAAAATTATGATACCAACTCTTGCAAAGGTATCTGTTCAGTGACACTTGATTGTTAAGCTCAATTTGGACCTTTTTTCTTTTCTTGGGAGGGGGATGTGGTGTGATTGCTGGTTGTGTGTATATCAGCCTGTGATCACAACCATGGTTCATTAACACGTGCCATAAACGTACCATAAATTTATAAGGTTACTAAATATCCCTCTGATCAAAGTGGTGCTTGTCATGTACAATTTAGATATGTATGTAAGCAAGTTATGTCTAACTTCTCTGTCCTGTATTCTTTCTTCTAGGCTATTGCTGGTAAAGCAAAAAAACTTCATCTCCTCCAATACATTCAACAGAGTGAAGTAATTGATAGCATTGTGAGGTCATGCTGTGCTTTAGCTCTGCTACCCTTGGCCAAAATGTGGGATGGTCTTCGTGTGCTGGTTCGCAGAGCAGTGGAGGAGGGAGTTTGGGATATTTTGTCACCCCTTTTTGTCTACATCAGAAACACATGGTACTCAGCATCGAGGCTACCTATGTTTTGTGTTTTTGGAGCAATAGACAGAACCAATAATGCGTGTGAGTCTTCAAATGCAACCCTTCGTGCAGCTGTGAGGCACAAGCACCCAAACATTTGGTGCTTTCTAAGTAAGACATATTGACGTAAAACATTGACATTTGATTTCTTTTTTCGCAGTACTAAACTGACTGATAAAATTTTCGATTTTGCTGTAGATGCTTTAATTGACCTGGAGGACATAACTGAAGATGACATTTGTGTCCTTAACTGTGGACGGGCACCAAACAGAGCTCGCGGCAGAACCGTCCTAATGAATGATGAAACCATTCGTGGTCTGCAAGAAGATGTGCAACGGGAAACCATTACCATTGATTTCTTTTTGAGGCAGGCATCACGAAGAATAGAAGGTGTCTACAATATTGCTTTGGACTTATTGTGAACAGTTTTGCTGGCAACCATATAGTTTGTGAATATGTTATGATGACTTTGTAGATGCTCCACAAATGAAGTTTTCCTTTGCTTTTTGTTATTTATATTTTTTGATTGACGTACAGTTCTGTTTGGACAGCAATTTCTAGTTGAATACTCATTTGCTCATCTTTCTGTGCTAATGAAGGAATAGACTGTACATTATGATTGCGATGAATAACGATTTGCGTGGTAATAGCACTGATGTATTTATAATTCCAACCTGACCTAGTTGTTTACTCTCTATGGAAAACAAAGTTTATTTATCAGAGTTATTTGTAGAAAAATGTATTGCTGCAAGATCTTTAAAGAGACTTTTAGACAAATTTTATTGTGGTAGAAAACCCAGTCTATCTCCCACTTGGCAAATAGTTATTCGTCAGTGAATGTTATAAATTTTTTTACGAATTCATGAGGCTTAAATTGTATTACTCTTCTGTAGAACATTTTATCATGGCTTAGCCTCTCAGAAGCCCTTGGCAACAGATTAATGGAGGTTGAATCGTTCCTATTATTGATATACAGTGAGATCTGACTCACAACTTGAACTCTTAGAGGTTTCAGTACATCATTTTCATACCTCTGTCAAAGTTTATTAACAGTATTAATTATAATAAGATAGTATGGATTCCATGTTATTTCACTTATGCTTAGTGACAACACCAAATGTCATTTTATGTGATAGTTTGTTGAAATAGTAAGTTTGTGTGCTGTCACTTGTGTATACTGGCCACACCATCTGTGATTTTCATGTGATTGCTTTACTTTTTATGCTTTTGATGAGCAGTTTTTTTACAACTGCATTGAACTTCCATATGTTTCCTGTTTGGTACATTTTAGATAGATTGTTGATGTGTGGCTAAAATACTTTTTCCATTTTTGACACTTACCCTCATAGCTTTAAATACATGATATTTTTCTCTTCTGTGAAAGTCACGTATACGCAGTGTCAGGTTTATTCATTCAATTTCCATCTTTCATAAAGCTTAGGGAGAGTTTGATTTTAATTGAATTTGACTTAACTTTGTCCATATTACATATTACATATCTCTTGTTGTAATACCTTTGAACCTTCCTTTTTTCCCCAATTTGTTAGTTACTGATGTCACTGAAGCAAAACTGCTTAGTAAACAGTCAAATTACAATTTTCCACTGACTGGTGGCTTCTTTCTTCTTTACTAGACTTTTGTGTGCACAGCTGTTAACCTTTTTTCCTTAAAAATTGTCTTGAAATTATTTCTTCATTGGTTTCACTCCAACAGCAAATATATTGGGAATGGCCTATTTTGGTCACATAATGGGTGTTTTCTTATGCAGAATTTTGTTTCTTATTCCTTTAAAAATATCAAAACTCAAAAACAAATATCCGCCAGTGGTGGACGGACGCGACTGAATACGAGGGGGCAGCTGGAGCCGGCCCACTATACCCAAATACCCCCTATACTTTTCTACCATTGTTGTCTCACTGCCAATGCCCCAAGACAAGATGCCGTCCGAAACACACCCGACGGAGTACCGGGGGATATCCGGGGCATATTCCGGGGAATGCCCGGGGAGTACCCGAGAACATCCGGGGAATACCCGGGGGATACCCGGGCAACGCCCGGGGAACATCCAGCGAATACCCCTTGGGATGTCCGTAAGTCCCCTCAGAAATCCGGGAGAGAAGCAGTCAAGTTCCGCCCTGTGGCGGGGGACATCAGGTAATCGCCCCTTGTTTGTGACACGGGTCGGGTCGGCCGGCTCCCATGGTGGATGCCGAGCCAAACGACAAGCTGCGACTATGCGATAAAACGAGAAGGGTACCCCCTTCGACGAAAAATGCGAGGGACAGCCGTTGGTGTGCCTGGCAAGTGCCGGGGAAGCGGTTCCCCGGTACTTCCCAGTTCTTACCACGGCTATCTCCTGGGCCAGACGGGGCCGCCAGCGGCCTCGCTTCTCGCTTCTCTGTCCCGCGGGGCGGAGCAGCGGTTCTGCAATAGGACTGCATGTAGCATAGGGAAAGTGGTTGCTTGTGGTTGAAGGCTAGTGGATACCCGAGGGTCAGCCGGGTATGGCCCCGGTACCACCCGGGAAACACCCGAGGTTGACCCGGGGAATACCGGACGAGCGCCTGCACCGCGTCGGATAGGCAAACCAGCCAAGCAGATGTGTGCAGACGGAGGCTCGCCCGCAGCCCGACGCAGGTGCGACCAAGGGGTGGTCTACTCTCAGGGCGTCGCCTCTGCCAAATCGAGCAGACGTTCTGAGTGCGTCAGGGAACCGGCCAAGCGCGCAACGGGCCGGGAATAACCTACCTACGCTTAGATTTCCCTACCATATCACTTCTGAATTCATGTCCAGTCGCTAAGGCGTTTGGACCTGGACTGACATGCACCTTCGGTCCTCGCGCTACGAGGTCGTCATCTGGATTGCTTACCTGTACCGGGTGTTTCTTTGAATGCGTAAGAGTGTTGCGGGTTTGCCTACCCCATTCGCCCGCAAGGAGCCATCGCCCCTGCAGCGCTGTGTAGACAACGGTGCGCACGTCGGGCGGGACCGATTTTGGCGGACAGTTTAGAGCGTAGTGCCGCAACCCAAGGAGAACACGAAGTCAAAATAAGGTCAAAAAGGGGTCCGTACACGTCATTTTGACGTCAAAGTCCATACCTGGGAGGACGAAATTTTGACTTCAAAGCTCAAAATGAGGTAAATCTGACGTCATTTTGACAAACTTGTTCTCCTTGGGAACCGTCCTTAATCCATCTCTATCGTGCTTCTACCAGCCACACCCTCCCCTCCTCCAATGTCGCGTGTGGCCTACTGGACCACAACTGCACATCGACCACACTGGAAAAACTAATGTGACTCATGTCACATGTGCTGGTGTGACAGGTGTGACAGGTGTGACCGAGCTTTCGGTAACGTTTTGTGGTGTGGCCGAGCTTTTGGTAACGTTTGGTGATGTGACCGAGATTTTGGTAGCGTTTGTCGTGTGACATCCTACATGCCTGTGACCAAAACTGGTCGCATCAATTGTCGTGACACATGTCACATTTGTTTTTCCAGTGCATGCAGAGCCCATTTTCTCTCGTGCCCAGCAAGGCGGCTCAGCTGCTGGTAAAGGCAGGGCCAGGTCGCCTGTAGTCAACCGAAGGGATAGGCAAACCTGGCTAGCATACTGGAGAAGCGGGCTTGCCTAAGCAGCAGGCGTTTGGTCCTTATCTTCTGCCTTCAGAAAGAATTTCTATTCGATTATTTATATTCGAATATTTATATTCGAATATTTATATTCGAATATTTATATTCAAATATTTATATTGGATTATTTATATTGGATTATTTATATTGGATTATTTATATTGGATTATTTATATTCGATTATTTATATTGGATTATTTATATTCGATTATTTATATTCGATTATTTATATTGGCTTTTTAAATCCTGATTACTTATATAACATATTTTTACTGACTATTTACGGACGATTATTTATATTCCTTTTCGAATAAATATAACCGAATATAAATATTATTATTATTTTAAAAATCCAAGTCGGTCAGATCACGGTCGGTCAGATGAGCCACTCCGGAAATATTGTTGGAATTTAAAATATATGGTTAATATCAATAAAACAACTATTCTGGATCGTCTCGAGTCGTTCTATAACGTTTAACTTGCGTTTGATTTAAATATATGTCGGTAAGAGAGGGAAATACGCAGTAGTTTGTTTGAGAAAGTGGCAATCGAGATGAAGAAGATGGTGATTAATTTGACAGAATGTGGTATAACTTAGCCACATATTGTACCTGAACCACTAAACGTATTTTTTATCATTGTGCTTTCATGTCAAATTTTCGTAATGGTTGATACTTGTTTACAATACTTCAACATATATACATCTATTAAACTGATCATACGGCATATTTATTTATTTTTTTTTTAACGAAAGTAGCGTTAGTAGTTTTGTTGTCGGATGAGATTTTTCTTATTAGCATGCGCCTTTTTTTTGTAAAACCGAAATTCTATAGGATTTTGATGAAAGTTGGCAGAGAGGTAGAACTAAATCTACCTAGTTCTCTGCTGCAATGCCATTAAAAAGTTAAGCAGAGTCAGTATTGTTGCAAAGGCTCGACCACTATTCAGAAACTAATTTCTAATTCGTTGATCTAGAAAGCTCAAATTTGACATATGACCAATTCTAATATCAAACACAGAGGTAAAAAAGAATATAGGAAGTACTTCCACCGAATTATCTTATTAAACCAAACCATTAATGAACTGCGTGCCGTCCAGGATTTCCTGAAACATGTTTTGTTTTTGTTTTTTGCCCTATCTTAAAACACACCCTTAATAAGTACAACATGACAGCTAATATTAGAAAGAAAATGATCTAAAGGGCAAATAAAATTTTATAAGTTTCTTGTTGAAACACATTAGGGCTGAAATGGTTCGTTTTCGGTGCTGGAATATAACAATTCGCAAGGTTTTAGGCAATATTAGTAATTTACCGGTAATTTTCGGTTCAATGTTACCGGTAAATTTCCGAAAGTTACCGGGTAACTTTCCGGTAATTTACCCACCTTTAAAACCCTCCGGATGTGTTTTTAGCTTGGGGGTGCGCAAATGTGTATCAACATGGGGGGAGGAGGGAAACTTTTTAGGAACTTTATACTTTAACTGTCACATTACTTTGCATGTGACATGTGATGTCGGATTCCTTTAAACGCGTGTCACCCTACATCACGGTGTAAATTTTACTGTCACATTCAAATCAATTTGACAAAAATATCCAAAAGAATATGTTAAGAATACAGCAGTATTCTAATATGTATTTTAAGCAATTAAATTTGTCCGTTTCTCGAATCAAATCTTATAATGAAAAATTTTTCTCGATCCCACTCAATCTTAGCAACGTTGTGTGTAACCGAGTCCCTATTCATAGTTTGCCAGCAAGCCGGAACTGTTCGAATAGCCGTGGAGGCAACGAAACTGCAAACAAGTGAAAGGTTGTGAGCCAGACACTGTAGTTAACCGGTTACGTTACGCCAAATCGAGTCAACGCAAAGTCACTATAAGCAGAAGTGTTGGGGGTGCGCAGCACCCCCAACACTATTTTTGGGAGTGCGCAGCTCTGGAAACGCAAGTGTGTACTTGAATGCAGTATTTCCTGCATACCTACGTGTATTCGGGAAATTAATGTGTAAGGGAGAGTGGGGCACATTGTATCACTTTTTTGTTTTGGGCTGTGGCACCCCTGAGTGTTAACATAGAACCAATATTTTTGTGCAAAATTACAAAGTAGTTCTCCCTCTAGAAGATCAAAGTGATAATTATCAAGAATCAAAGCCGATTAAGGATATTTTTGCATTTTGATGGAACCTTGCAATTGATACATTTTACCCCACAAGTGGGGTAAGATGTATCAAGCATGGGGCAATATGTATCACATCAATTTCTTCCAAAATTTACTAACTTTAGACCACACTTGCTGCAAAATTGATTTTTACATGATGTCTAACAATTTGTATGAGTGTTTTTAGGTGATTTTGAGGTAAATGCAGGGGTGCACGACATTATCTATAAAACTTCAGTCATTTCTTATAGAAATAGGAATGCTTTCACACTTAGTTCAAAATACAGATGGTGACAAACTTGAAAACCCGAGAAACTCGAGAAATCATAAAATTACATTAAAAACAGGGCGAAAACCAAAGTGCAGGTGATGCATTTTACCCCTCAAAGGAAGTGATACAATGTACCCCACGATGCATGTAAACAAAACGACCCCCACGGCAACCTACCCTTAATTACGGTAAAACAACCGGCATGCCTACAACGTTGTCAAGGCCCGAACCATTCATTCCCAATCAATATTTGGTCGAAATATTTCATACGAGGAACATAATAAATTTTTTTCCAAAAAATCATAATTTTACTTTACCTTATTTTCCGAAGGCTGAAAATTTAACTTCTCGTGGCTCCATTCCACATGGAGATGCAAAGTCACCGGCTTGACAAAAATGATGAACCGGCACCGGTCTATCGATGGCGCATCACGTGACGGCGCGCGCGCGCTAGTTTCGAGTTCAAGAGCTCGTGATACATATTACCCCGTGATACATTGTGCCCCACTCTCCCTTACTAAGTCAAGTATGCAGGAAATAATGTGTACCTGGTCAGGTATGCAGGAAATCCTGTGTACTTGACCAGGTACACACGAAAACCTCCATACATTTATGGGGGAGATTTAGTGTGTACCTGGTCAAGTACACAGGATTTCCTGCATACCTGACCAGGTACACATTATTTCCTGCATACTTGACTAAGTACACATTATTTCCTGAATACATGTAGGTATGCAGGAAATACGGCATTCAAGTACACACTTGCGTTTCCAGAGAGCGCACCCCCAGACTCCCACTTCCGGTGCCCCTGTTTCAAAGTGACTAAGTGATTTTACGAATCACAGCGACAAGGTGTTTTGAAAGCGACAAGTGAGGCTTTTTTTCTTTCTTCTTTTTCCCTCATTGAAATTTGAATAAGCCCTATCAGAATGGGCCGAGGGAGGCAGGCGTCAGGCACGTAATAAGGGGGGGGGGGGGAGGGTCGGAGAGGAGGGGCCACGTATCGGAAGTTGCCTACGGATAGGGAGTTCGTAGCTCAAATTGCCTATCTTCTGGTGGACCTTGGAGCTGACAGGGTGGCGGTCGCCCTCCCCCCCCCCCCCTTATTAAGCGCCGGGCGGGCGCGGGAAGTTGGCGTATGATGAGAGACGTAGGCCTCGCTTTGTTCTCTTTGCTTCTTCTTTCTGTTCCTCGTTCATTTGGGTTTCCTTCTATGGTTACTTTATCTGCTCAGCTTTCTTCGGTTCTGCCGTCTCCCTGGCCGAGTGGTGTCGGGCTGCGGGCGGCTCCGACATCAATGTCACGTGACTGATGACGCGTGCACTGGGGTTAGGGTGGGGAGGGGAGGGGTGGGGTGGGGTGGGGTGGCGAGGGCTACTCGCCTCGCTCCGGCGACGACCGCCCGCCACCCGGGCGCTGCAGTCCCGCCGAGCCCCGCTGTACATTGGGCTGCCTACCTCCCGGCGCCCCGCCGCACGCCACACTCCGTGCCGTGCCATCACGTGATCCAACAGTGGCTCACAGGCACGTCACGGGGGGTGGGGGAGCCACTGGGCCATGACTGGACACCAGAAAGTGCACGGCGCGAGGAGCAAAAACTATCGAATTTCGCCGTACAAATTTTGTGAATTTTTGTGAATTTTTACGATTGTTGGTTAAAGTTTTTTTTTTTAAGGTTTTGAAATTTACGATTGAACTCTTCCCAATTTTCTTTTCCAATTTTCCTCAATTTCCCTGAATTCCTCTGAATTTTTCCGGTTTCCTCAGCATTTTCTGATTTGTTATGAATTACGATGTGCTTCAAATTTTTAGAATTGTTTCCCCCTACTCACTGCACCGGTGCGACCGTGGGCTCCTGTTTTACAAGCTAAGAGGGGCTGTACGACATCTCGATGTAGTCTTGGTTCGATATCACTTCGATATAAAGGGGTTCGATATGGCTTTAAACCATCTCCGATACTCCCAGAGTCGATTATGGATGGTATCAAGGCTTATCGATGGCGCGATATTCCGCAATATTTCGCGTCTCCGTAACCCTCTACACCCTGAAAATTACAGACTTAACGAACGACATATCGTTTCGGTATCCTGCCTCGAGACTCAGTTGATATCGTTACGCGAATCTTAAACCGGGCGTGGCACTCCCTTGCAGCAGGTAACTTTCAGGTGTGCGAAAAATTATTTACATGCTTGTGACTCCGAGAGAATATTCGGATATTCAATATCCATTCGCGCGCTCGCAAATATGGAAATGATTATTGCTTGCAAGTAAAGGTACGATTAGGCACCTGCTAGTCCTACTTGCTTGCAGCAACCTACACTTGATTTACAGCTCAGGATGGCCAGTGACCTTGGCCTTTAAAACAAGCTCGTGGGGGCGATGAATTAGAAACGACTGTTGCATAGGTAAGGGGGTTGTTTACTGCGGGTCACATGTCCTCCAACTGTCATGTCAGGCAAATTTAGTCTGCACGAACCTATTACCCCCAAAGTGTGCTGACGTCACGAGCAACAAATACGTCCACTATTGCGCGTCGAACACCACACAAAATGAGGAGGAGGAGTTGTGTTGGAAAACCTACTCGTTGAATCAAAGGACAAACTGTCATCGCTGTGCCAACTTTAAATTTTTTTAAAAAATGTGTGCATCCTACTTAAATGTGAAATGTTGCCCTCTCCCACATAAAAACAGGAAAATAATAATGATAAAATTTCCAAGCTTGAGAGAGAGAGAGAGAGAGAGAGAGAGAGAGAGAGAGAGAGAGAGAGAGAGAGAGAGAGAGAGAGAGAGAGAGAGAGAGAGAGAGAGAGAGAGAGAGAGAGACAGACAGACAGACAGACAGACAGACAGACAGACAGACAGACAGACAGACATACAGACAGACAGACAGACAGACAGAGAGAAGGAGGGCGGAAAAAATCTACTTTTCTCCTGGGTTAGGTTAGGTTAGGTTCTAGGTTCGACGTGGCGTGCAGAGCAGGAGGGTTTAGTTGTCCTTGTAGGTGTAGCAGGTCCTAGCCTGCCGCGTGGCGCGGTGCGGGGTTTTTAATTGATGTTTGGGGAGCGTGCGTGCGAGTGAGGGAGAGAAGCTGATTGGGGGCGGGGGGGGGGGAGGAGGAGGGAGAGGGGGTTCCTCGCGTGGAACGAAACGCCCTCCACCTCCACGACTCAAGGAATGAGAGAGAGAGAGAGAGAGAGAGAGAGAGAGAGAGAGAGAGAGAGAGAGAGAGAGAGAGAGAGAGAGAGAGAGAGAGAGAGAGAGAGAGAGAGAGAGCTGGGGGCTAGGGGTGGCCAGGCGGTGGCAGGGGGTGGGCCGTGGGCCGCGGGGCCGGGGCCGGCCAGCGGTCAGTCGGGGAGGGGTGCTCGACCGGCGCGCAGCTCCGGAGCCTCGTCCACCACCGGAGCGGACCGGGGCGGGGATCGAAACCGAACACTTTGTGGCAAAGAACGGCAAGCAGTCGTCCTCGCCAAGCTCGGCACGGCGTAGCCACTAGAGCGGGGCGGGCCCCGGCAGGCCATGGGCGGCAGGCCGACCACCTGGGCCCGCCCACCTCCAAGGCGCTAGCCGCCCGGGCCGCGCTGGTCGATGCAGGACAACGGCCTGGACGAACCAGGCGGAGCTGCAGGAGCTGCAGGAGCTGCAGGAGCTTCAGGAGCTGCCGGAGCTGCAGAAGCTGCGGGAGCTGCAGGAGCTGCAAGAGCTGCAGGAGCTGCAGGAGCTGCAAGAGCTGCAGGAGCTGCAAGTGCTGCAGGAGCTGCGGGAGCTGCAGGAGCTGCAGAAGCTGCGGGAGCTGCGGAAGCTGCAGGAGCTGCAGGAGCTGCAGGTACTGTGGTGCTCAGCTGGTGGCCGCAGGTGGCCGGGGGCATTCCTTCCCCGGTCCCACGGCCAACGACCTGCCAGCGACAGTATTTACTTATTTATATTTATGATATACGTATTCTTTCATATAAAACTAATTTACTTTAACGTTTATGTACGCATAAAATGTTCATCGTTATGCGCTGTTTGTTTTTTTAAATATATATGAAGCTTTACGCACAGCGTCCGTCTGCTCTTGTGACTTGTGCGAAAAATTCCATTCCCAGTTGAGAGTGAATTCTGTCCCTACTGCGCTGCACTGGACGGCGTGCGGGGCGCGGCGGGGCGCGGCGGGACTCCTTTCCTAGGACGTGCAGATTAGCCGTAACGGTCATAAAGGGGTGACTGTGAGGGGGCGAGGCGAGGGGGCCCTCGAGGGGTCCTTGATGTGCCTCCGGCACGCGACGACCCGATCAGAGGCGAAGCAATGCATCACGCTGGTCAGGTCAGCCGAGCGATTCAGGAGATCGTTCAGGAGAGGCTCTCACCTACCGTATAGCTCCGTCCTTGTTGCACTCGTGGGGCAGGTATAGGAGAGCAGAGCCTCTCTTGAACGATCTCCTGAATCGCTTCACTGGTAAAACTAAGGCGTAGCCCTACGCCCCGTTTTCAAGCGTACTGAGATTACGCTTGAAATCAAGCGTACCAGGTCGATTCGCTCCTATTCGTCCTATGTAAATGTAAGGGAGAATTTCTTCCGTACGCTTCATTTCAAGCGTAACGTCTACAAGCGTATCTACATGCTTCATTCAAGCGTACAGTTACGCCTTAGTCTTACCAGTGTTGGCAGGTGGTCAGGCGGGGTGCGGGAGACTCCGTGCTGCTCCCGCGGAGCCGGCAGCCGGCAGCCGGTGGCTGGGTGGCTGGGGTACCTAGTTAGTCGAGGCGTGTCGCGTGTTAAAGGGGTGAGAGGCGCGTTCAAAAGGCCTCTGAGCTCCAGCCCCGGCGACGATATTTTTAGCAGGTGATACGAATGTATCAGCCTGCTTGTTTTTTTTTCTTTTCTCTACTAGCCTTAAAAAAAATAAAAATCGAAAGAACATGATCTACCATCATGTGATGGGTCTGAGGCATTTTATGAATGTGTCCGCGTGTACAATTATTACTTTTAACTTTTGATTTTCCTTGTTCTTTTTCTAGATCTACTTCGTTTTCTTTTTCTCTCCATTTTACTTTTGATTTTTCAAGGTACTCTGCAAACTCAAGTGTGAGACAGTACCACACTGCAGTACTGTGTCTCACACTTCCAAAAACTATTTTCTGTCATTGAATAGCAATCACGTTTTAGAGAACAGCATCAGCTGTGGTTCAAAATAGCGATAAAAACGAGCTGCCATGTGACGGGGTTCGGAAGAACAATACATTAAATAATCGTAAATTTATGGTTTCGAAAATTTATATGGTCGTTGTTGTTTGCAATCAGAGCCCCATCACCTGGTAGCTCGTTTTCACCAGGATTTTGAACCAAAGTTGGTGCGGTTCTCCAAAACGTGATTGCTATTCCACGAGATAAAATACTTTTTAGAAGTGTGAGACACAATGGTACTGCGGTTATAAGTGTGATACTGTCTCACACTTGAGTTTGCTGAGTAGTAGTAAAACTTTCTGCCACTTTAAGAGAAGTTTTTATTTTTTTCTCATTATTTCTTACTTCTTTTCAGTTGTTATTTTCGTTTTTTGTTCACTTGTTCTCGATTTTTTCGGATTTCTCAGCAACTTTCCTCAAGATATCTTTTTTTATTTATTTTATTTTTTATTTTGAGCCGTTCAATGATTTTTCGAAGAGATCCTCTTTCCTCACACGCACGTGTGAGTGTACCCAGAGCGTTTGCTGTGAGCCGAGAAGACAAGTACACTTGTTGGCCTGGATGAGCTGCTGGCGGGCGGCGCGCAGGGCCGCGCAGGGCCGCGCAGGGCCGCGCCGGTCGCACGAGAGCTCGATACAGTGTGCAGCGCGCCGAAGGCGCCGAGCCGAGCGGCCCTGAGAACCTTCTTCGACCGCGGCGGCCGGAGAATTATTTAAGTCTAGGACGGGCGAGGCGACCAGGGGTGGGGGCTTGCCCATCACCTGACAGACAGCCGCCCCGCCACGCCACGCTCCGTCTTTTGGCACCCCAATCCTCGTCTGAGGCTGTGACATGTGACGCGTTAAGTGGCACAGTACTCAACCTGTAGATCGTATACAATCCAAAGGGCAGATATTTTTTTAAAAAAGAAGATGATACCAAAGGTATCACCTGAAGTTTCAGTGACGTATTTGTGACGTGTCAGTGACGTATCAGTGACTTGCCGCCAGTGACGTGCCAACGTGCCACTGACATGACAGTGAACAGTACTTATCTGCTGCGATCACGTTATCGTTAGCAATAGTTTTTTTTTTCTTTTTACAGCGCAGGAGTGACCAGCGAGCTCCATGGGCTGCGCGTCCAGCTCGTACACGGCACTGCAGGTCGGGGGCGGCGGGGGCGGCGGGGGCGTGGCTGGCGCCACCGCCGCCCCCGGGGGGCTGGATGCGGGGCAGGCCAGCGGGCCCCGCAGGCTTTCCATGCGGCCGCACTCACTCGAGACGCGCATCCTGCAGGTCAGGACATTTGCTCACTTTGGGGCGCCTGGAGTGGTTGTACCCGACACGGACGGAAGTATGGTTGGCGTTCGCATATTTAAAAGAAATGCGATGGTTCCGCACTGCACGCAGAGAGAAAATTAGCTGCGTAGCTAAAATGTTAGCAGTCCGTTTCGCGCCGCGCACATTTGGTTGCCTACCCTGCAGGTGGTCTGAAGGTGAATTGTGGGGCATTAAAAGACGGTGTTGCACATAACAAATGACTTTAATGATAAAAAAAAGTGGGAACATGATTATTAGCAAATCTCAAGAAGACAATCCAAATATTAATTGATTACATAGAAATGAAATGGCTCATTAAAAGACGGTGTTACACATAACAAATGACTTTGATGATAAAAAAGTGGGAAACTGATTATTAGCAAAAATAAATGTCAAGAAGACAAGCAAAATATTAATTGATTTCATAAAAATGAAAATATTTAAAATTCAGTCTTCATGAGAGACAAGTCAATAATTTATCACAAAAAAACCTTACTTACTTCCTTTTTTTTTTTCCTTGCGTCTGAATTAAGTTTTCCAACAGAATGCAAATAATCAAAAATTGAAATAATGCCATCATTTAGTTGACTGTAAAGTGAGCAAGTCGTCTTCGAAATCCACGAGGAAGTGTGCCGGCCGAAGCTCTTCACCAACCCTCTCCCTTGCCAATGATTTTAGATATTCAAAAAGGGCCACGTATGTTGGCCCCTTCTTGTCCGGAAGGCACGCATACGCCAAACGGACGATATGTCCTTTGTTGTGGGCATGAATGCTGTAGAGCTCAAAAGTTCCATCAGCAAGCCATGTCTCACTCTCGGAAAGCAGTCTAAAAATCAAGTTACAAAAGAGACATAAAATGAATGGGGGAAAGAGGGGGGAGGGAGGGCGAGGGCGAAAGGGGGAGGGGCAACGAGTACGTACCTCAGACTTGTGTCACACGTGAAAATAATAATACCATTCCCAGGCGAGGTAAATGAAAATTGCTCCCCTCTTGATGTTTTAACTGAAATGCTATTTTCCAGTTGCTCAACTGCTCTCCCCGTTTTAGGCAGAGTAGGTAAACTTTATCTCTTCACCTCATACATACGCTTCAAAATCTGACAGGAAAAGGCAAAACAATTATGAAATAATATTGAATCGTGACATGACAAGTACGAACTACGCGTTTGACAACACTGATAATACGTACTCTCTTCACGTCAGGTTTTAAAATGTGGTCCGTATTCTTCATCTCCGCACAATTTTCCTGGGCCTGCAGTCGAGCGTCTCTGCGGCCGCCCGCTTGCACGCCGTCGATACCAAACAAACCTCCGGCTGCCTGTCTGTGAGAGCGCAGTGCTCATGTCCCCCCCTTTCCCTCAGAATGCGGCTCATATTAGCATCAGTCACAAGTTGTGCAGTACACATTTCTTGACAGCACCTATATATAATTACGTTATAATTACGTTATTAAACGATAGGTACACTTAAAGAATACGAGAGAGTTATGTACTTTACCTCCACGTCACAGTATTTTCATCCGTACGATGAACCCGTCTAAATTTGAAAAGAGGCGTGGATGAGGCAGTCCACACCCCCGATCGTTTTCGTCACTTACACGCACACACTTTGAACACTGCCACTGCACTCTCCTACAAGCAACTAGGCAACTGACAGCACGACCCGCTTACCGACGCCGCCTGTCTCTATCTCTCTCTAATTTTAAGTGGCCAATCAAAGGCATCGATGCGGCGTCGAGGGTGAGGGGAAGCGGGGGAGTTGTCACTCGCCTGCCTGAGCCAGCCGGACTGGCCGGAGACGGCAGCGTTCCCTCTCTCTCACACCACGGCGCCCCTTGGGCGACTCGCGTAGGCAACCCAAAAGACACGTCGCGGCCCAAAACGGACGACTGTTTCTCAATAGACACGGCGCGGCGCAGAACGGACTGTTTCTCAAGGGACGCGCTCCCTCGCCCTACGCATTTACTGGCCGGCCCCGGCTCTAATCCGTCTCATAATCCCTACGGCACACGTTGGGTTGCCTATACCTCTCTACACTGTAAAAATTTGTTGTAAAAAAACGAGAAAAAAAAATTACAAGTTTCGCTGTTAAATCGGTAAACAGGTTTTTCCTGTAGTTTGATGAAATATTTTGTAGATTAACAAGAAAAATCGCGAAACAACAGATAAAGTTTGTAAAGTTACGGATTTTTTTTTGGAAAGTTACGGAATATTTTTGTCTTGTTATGGAGTTCTTTTGTAAATGAACACGAATAAAATGTTAATTCACAGTCAGTTCGTTTAACAAAATTCACAGACATTTCCTGTAAATTTACGAAATGGTATTTTTACAGTGTAGGGCTTGCATCCCACTCTGGCAAGGCAGAGCTGTGCACTGCAGAGCACCGAGTGGGCATCCGAACATCCACGCAGGCCTTCCTTCAGGTCCTGTAGGAAGTTCAGGCTCAGACTTACGTGAAAATAAGAACGATCAGGTGTGGTGAAAGCAAGAGGCGGAAGGCAGTAGTGTGTGAGCGGAGTGAGATACGAAAGAAGGCATGGCAAGAAGTCCTGAGCGGTAACAGGCACCTATTAACTTTTTTAAAACTTTGTGGATATATGTCAAAGAACTTATTTTTATTATTGTATTCTGACTTCATTTTTCCCAAGGGTCTACCACTTCCATAATCCTCGTACACCCCCTCGAGATGATTATTGATAATCACATAATCATAATTATGTAAAATTTCCAAATAATGACAAATTTTGACAAATGTGGCGAACTATTATCAAATTTGACCAAAAGTTGCGTGATTACTGGCCAATAATCAGCAAATATATTAAAGATAAACTCAAATAATCATTGATTATCACCATAATCGTGACTGATTATAATCCTCGTACGCGATTTTTCAAAGTGGTAGACCCTTCATTTTTCCTACTTTGGTTAAATGTTTTATCATCATAACATAATAATGTTCGACTGTTGAACTAATTTCATTTTTTCTAACGTTTATATCAAACAATGTCAATACAGTGTGCACTTTAGACTACTTTGTATCACTTCTCGCCTCCTTTGCCTATTTACGTTTTATCAAAACATTTTCTTAAAATTGCGCGTAGGTATGCAAGCCCCGGGGAGGTAGGCAACCCAACGCGCCCACCTGGGGATGTCCGCAATCGACAATTCCCCTTTTTCCCGCATAATCCTCCCTTTGCCCCCTCGATGTACGCACTCGACAATCCAGGCGCGTCCCATCCAGGTATGTCCGCAATCGACGTACACTCGGGATCGCTCGGGATGGCGTATGGATCTCCCCCCCCTCCCCCCCCCTAGGGCCCAGGTAGTGGCAGTAGAAGGCAGTGCCGAGTAGCGCATTCTTCGCAATTTTACAATGCGATTCCCAAATTTGACGTAAGGAGGCATGCAAGTTTCACTTCATGCAATGAGAGCAGGGGTGTAACTTCACAATTGATTTTTTCCCCTCATACCTACAAGTATATTTCTCATCATGTCCATCTCAGAACACCTATATTTTTTAAGTGACGAAGTAGACTTATTTCTGAATCGGAGCAGAGTTACGATGCGGCCACAGAAGGTCGGGTTCAGCATAATTTTTTATAGAGTTTAGGCCGCTCAGACGCCGATTCATGATAACAACGGCAACTCCATACACCGAACAATCACATTTCATTTACGGAGGCCTGTTATTTCCACGCCCGGCCGGCCAGGTCTGGGTCCCAGACTGCACCACCCAGCCCTCCCTGGAGGTTATCTGACTGATCGGGAGCCTTTCTCCCGGGGCGCCGCGGCCGCGCCCGCCGGTAGCGGTAGGATTCGCGTGCTGGCCTGCCGACTGATTCCGAAGAGCGATTTCCTCGCCTTGTCTCTCTCGCACTAATAGGCTTCTGAGCACAGGTGCGAGAGAGACAGATTGAGAAGAACGCTCTTCGGAATAAGTCGGCTGGGCAGGGCAGGGGCGATGGGAGGGGTGCGCATGCTAATGAGGTACTCGGGCGTGCGGCGGCGGGGTGTGGGTAGAACATCGGGCGGGGCGGGATAGGGTGGGCGGGGTGGGGCGGGGCGGGGCGGGGCGGGGCGGGGCGGGGCGGGGCGGGGCGGGGCGGGGCGGGGCGGGGCGGTCGAAAGGGCACCGCGCCACGAAAATAAAGAACGATGTAACCGGTTGTTACAGAGAGTGCGTCACAGTGTTGTGGGTCTGCCTATCCGAGGAGCTGCGGTGCGTGCTTATCAGCTGGATAGACTGTACATTGAACAGTATCTCCGAGGGTGAATTTTTTGCTCATCTCGTACTTCAGAAAAATTAAGAAAAATTCAAAAATTTAAACTATTCACAAAAATTTATAAAAATTCACGAAATTCAGAAAAAATCAGGGAAATTTAGGAAAATTTACAGACGTTAAAGAAAAATACAAAAGAAAATTCACAAAACTGCTTTTAAAAAATCACGAAAATTCACACAAAAAATCACAAAATGTGTACACCAAAATTCCGAGTTGCCCCCTCGAGAGTTTCTCTACAGCTGGAGCGGGTAGGCAGACTCGCATCCTGCTGCGTGTTCTCTGAACACCCAGTACTCTTTCACTGACCCGGGACCGGGCCACGGACATGCTGTGTGTGTTGTAGGTCGACCAGGTGGACTCGGTGGTGCTGGAGCCCTCAAACAGCGTCGAGGCCGAGGCCCCTTTCGTCGACGGGCAGCTCGGCCTGCGGGTGAGGACCCCCTCCCCTCCCCCACCGGGCCGGCACCTCCATGTTGTCCACCTTCAGGTCCTCTGACGTCTTGCTTGACATCGTTCCCGCAGGGACTCTCTCCTTCGACGGCGGCGCGCCTGCCCCCCGGGCTACCCTTCCAGGACGAGGACTTCCCGGCCTCCAGCGAGGCGCTCGGGTTTGCCGAACCTTCTGGCCTGCGCTGGCGCCGGCCCGAGGTGCGTACGGCCATTTTCACTTGGTGCAGATGAAGTTCAACAAATTTGATTGGGAAAGTAAAAATACGTTGTTCGTGGAAGTGTGAACGATCCTCGCCTAAACCGGTTCGGTGGAGTTGGAGAGCAGCTCGAGTTTAGCTCCTGTCATAGGCACCGCATTAGTTTTAAGATACCTCTGATATTAAGTATGGCCTGTGTGAAATGCGAGGGGGAAACAACTTTGAACTTTGGTCTTCAAATTTTGTGAATTTGTCTGAATTTTTGTTGATTTTTTTGTAAATTTTTGCTTAAGTTTTTCCTAATTTTTTGTGAATTTTTCCAAACTTTTCTATTGATTTGCCAGGTGTACTAAAATTTTTTGAGTTGTTTCCCCTTCGGTGAAATGTGACTTTGTGGGGCAGGAGCTCGGGGCGACGGGGCCGCTGTGGGCGGGTGAGAGCAGAGGACGCCTGCGCGCGGGGCACTTCCCGGACCGCTGGCTGGCCGAGGCGATGGCCATCGTAGCGCAGAGGCCTCGGCTCCTGGACAAGGTGGAGTAGTGGTGTGGTCTGCTCAATCGGCAGACGGTCGTTTTTAGCAGATGATACGAATGTATCAGCCTGCTTGTACTGTCATACAGCAAGCAGCCTGCAGAGAGCAGCGCAGCGAGCAGACGAGCAGACAGCAAACGGCAGAGCAAGAATGGCATAATACACTGGTGTGCAAAATTAGCGGTCCACTTTTTTCTCCGCTTATAATTTTTTTAAAAAATTGAGCTAGAAACTTGAAATTTGGATGAGAGATGGGCCAAAGTGTTGTTGAAACGTCCCTAAAGTCGCAACAATCAAATCCACCCCCTTCATTTTTTTCCACCCCTCGCGTAAGACACTGTCAATTTTTGACACTTTCGCCGGGCCGGGGCAAAAGTGTCCTTCCAGGTGTCACAGAGGTTTGAAACTCAAATGGCCGACTCAGTTTTGACTCCTCTTTCGATTGATACCGGAGCCACCCCAGTCGGACGAACCGTTCCGGAGCCACAAAAAAAAAAAAAACCACCCCTAAGTAGGGGTGATTTTTTCGGATTTTTTTTTTCCAGAGTTAGGCGCGGTAGCAGGAGGTCCCCTGGACACGACAAAAGTGTCCCCATGTCCGTCGCACCCCCCAGGGGGTGTCCAGCCCCGAAACACTGACACCCCAAATCTTGATTTTTCACTAAAATCACCAAAAATGACCAAAAAATGGTCAAAAATCACGTTGCACAATTGATTTCAGCCGTCTGGATCGACACCCGGAGTGACTAACTGCAGACCAGACGGTAAAGCCGTTTTCGTGGGGGTTGCAACCCCTAACTTTCCAACCCCCAGCGCAGGGGATGGAGGGGCGGAGGCGGGTCGCCGCGGTCACGGTACGATGTGTGAGCCCCTCAGGCACCTCCGCACCAATTTTGAAGTGATTCGGTCCATGCGTTACCTTCCAGGATCAAAAAAAATGCAATATCGTGTAAATTTCAACCCCTAAGTTTGCACCCCTTTTTCTCCTCAGCCAGGAGGGGCACAACATCCGCTCAGGTGCGCGAAGGAACGCACATTTAACCTTTACCAGGGTGCAAACGCGCAAACCCCTGCGATCATCGTGTCGGCCGCGAGAGCCACGCGAGTGAGCAGACAAAATGACCGGGGTCGGTGTGCTCGTGAGTTTGGTTGGATGTGCCATCGAAGCAAAGTCGATCTCAAAAAAAATCAATAGCAGTCCGAAAACTTAACAAAACGAAGCTACGCAACCAAGAAAGTCTCAAAAAAGACTGGAGGCCTCTGAGAGGTCACCGATGTGGCAGCCAGGCCACTTCATGGCACTCATGTGAAACCACAGAAACGATTCAACAATGAAAAGAGAAAGAACACTGCGCACTCGCGTGGCTCTCGCGGCCGACACGATGATCGCAGGGGTTTGCGCGTTTGCACCCTGGTAAGGTTAAATGTGCGTTCCTTCGCGCACCTGAGCGGATGTTGTGCCCCTCCTGGCTGAGGAGAAAAAGGGGTGCAAACCGAGGGGTCCCCCACTCCCATAGATGGTGTACACACGAGTAATTTGAGTAGGCGAGTAGGGGCGAGTAAAAGTGAGTAAAGGCGAGTAATAGTGAGTAAAGGCGAGTAGCGACGAGTATTGGCGAGTGATGAGTAAATGAGAGTAGCGATGAGTAATGGCGAGTAGGGATGAGTAATGGCGAGTAGGGATGAGTAATGGTGAGTAGGGATGAGTAATGGTGAGTAGGGATGAGTAATGGCGAGTAGGGATGAGTAATGGCGAGTATTTTGCGTGTATTTTGAGTGAGTAATTGGAGAGTAATGGCGAGTAATTGGCGAGTAATGGCGAGTAATGGCGAGTAATTGGCGAGTAATGGCGAGTAATGGCGAGTAATGGCGGAGTAATTGGCGAGTAATGGCGAGTAATGGCGAGTAATGGCGAGTAATGACGAGTAATGGCGAGTAATGGCGAGTAATGGCGAGTAGGCGCGAGTAAGCACGAGTAGGCGCGAGTAATTTTGGTCGTGTACACACGAGTATCGAAGTGGGGGACCCCTCGGTGCAAACTTAGGGGTTGAAATTTACACGATTTTGCATTTTTTTGATCCTGGAAGGTAACGAATGGACCGAATCACTTCAAAATTAGTGTGGAGGTGCCTGAGGGGCTCACACATCGTACCGTGACCGCGGCGACCCGCCTCCGCCCCTCCATCCCCTGCGCTGGGGGTTGGAAAGTTAGGGGTTGCAACCCCCACGAAAACGGCTTTACCGTCTGGTCTGCAGTTTGTCACTCCGGGTGTCGATCCAGACGGCTGAAATCAATTGTGCAGCGTGATTTTTGACCATTTTTTGGTCATTTTTGGTGATTTTAGTGAAAAATCAAGATTTGGGGTGTCAGTAAGTGTTTCGGGGCTGGACACCCCCTGGGGGGTGCGACGGACATGGGGACACTTTTGTCGTGTCCAGGGGACCTCCTGCTACCGCGCCTAACTCTGAAAAAAAAAATCCGAAAAAATCACCCCTACTTACAAGGGAACCCCGCCAAGTGTAAATTCCAGATTTCGATAAGACTTTGGAAAATCGTACACCTCATTGTGTCTGATTCGGCTGCACCAAAATTTGCTGCTCAATTTCACATCTAATTTTACCCTATATACGTACGGGCCGGGGTAAAAGAAAGAACTTGTCCATTTGAGTCAAAAAACCACTCTAGCGCCTAAGCAGTACAAGATACGTCAAAACGGACGCAATTTTCGCCCAAAGGACCGCAACTCGCCGAGTTACCCCTAGTGACGACTCCTCATATGCATGTACCGGGAAGCAGGAAGTCGATTTTATTGCTTTTATAGCATGAAAACCCCCTAGATATGAAATTGAGCAGCAAGTTTTGATGTGGCTGAGGTAGACACATAAAGGCCTTCAACTCCTTAAAGTTTCATCAAAATCGGGAATTTACACTTGGCGAGGTTCCCTTGTTAGGGGTGGTTTTTTTTTTTGTGGCTCCGGAACGGTTCGTCCGACTGGGGTGGCTCCGGTATCAATCGAAAGAGGAGTCAAAACTGAGTCGGCCATGTGAGTTTCAAACCTCTGTGACACCTGGAAGGACACTTTTGCCCCGGCCCGGCGAAAGTGTCAAAAATTGACAGTGTCTTACGCGAGGGGTGGAAAAAAAAATGAAGGGGGTGGATTTGATTGTTGCGACTTTAGGGACGTTTCAACAACACTTTGGCCCATCTCTCATCCAAATTTCAAGTTTCTAGCTCTATTTTTAAAAAAAATTATAAGCGGAGAAAAAAGTGGACCGGTAATTTTGCACACCAGTGTATTATACAGGGGGGAAAATGTCGCGCCGCGGCGGCGCGCTCTAGGCGACGCGCACGGACATCTACCATACGTATCATCTGCTTTCAAGTTCCGGCCCTCCGGAACTTTTGGTCACGGTCGCGTGGTCTGTTTTTTTTTCTTCTTCTTTTTTTTAATTCTTTCTGAATTCCTCAATCCCCATCGTAGATCCGAATTGGAAAACGACTCGTGTCGTGTCTTTCGCACTACAACCAAATTTACCTCGCGCTGATAAGAACAAATCCTACCAGGCAGTAAACAGACATTTTGTTAATGCTAAGAATTCTTCTACCCGGATACTTTCGAAGAGCGACAAAAGTTTGGTGCCAAAAGAGAAGAAGCCGTGGCATTTGCCAGTTGAGCCGGCCCGGCGCATCACGCGGTACGCTCGAGGCGTACGTCACCTTCTCCAATCAGTGTACACCCTGCGTTTCAATCATTTTCCAATCATTATCCAGTCACATAATTTTTCGACAAAAAAATCTATTTTAAGCACCTGAAAGTTGCAAACTACTAAATTGGTGCCAAAAATTTGTAGCTCTCTTCAAAGTTTAGTCCAATTTTCCTTATTCCAATCATGATACAACCCTCTAATCAGTGTACATCCATTTAAAGAGTGAGGTACCCCTCGGGTACGCTTGTCCGTCGCCCAGGTGTTCGGCGCCGAGGCCGAGGCCGAGCCCGTCCTGGGGCTGCGGGGTCGGGGTGTCGCCCCGGTGCGCCTCTGTACGCTTGTCTGTCGCCCAGGTGTTCGGCGCCGAGGCCGAGGCCGAGCCCGTCCTGGGGCTGCGGGGTCGGGGTGTCGCCCCGGTGCGCCTGTACGCTTGTCTGTCGCCCAGGTGTTCGGCGCCGAGGCCGAGGCCGAGCCCGTCCTGGGGCTGCGGGGTCGGGGTGTCGCCCCGGTGCGCCTCTGTACGCTTGTCTGTCGCCCAGGTGTTCGGCGCCGAGGCCGAGGCCGAGCCCGTCCTGGGGCTGCGGGGTCGGGGTGTCGCCCCGGTGCGCCTCTGTACGCTTGTCTGTCGCCCAGGTGTTCGGCGCCGAGGCCGAGGCCGCGCCCGTCCTGGGGCTGCGGGGTCGGGGTGTCGCCCCGGTGCGCCTCTGGCGCTTTGGCCGCTGGGAGACGGTGGTGGTGGACGACCGCCTTCCAACCCCGCACTGCATCGCCACGGACGCGGACGCCGAGGTGTGGCCCGCTGTCATCGAGAAGGCCTTCGCCAAGTGCGTATTCCGTATACTCCGCCGAGAAAACTATCTTGGCACACTTCACATACATTTTGTAATCTACTGTTTGCTACAGCGCGTTCTTGCTCGTCAATGAACTATTGCTTGTAATTTTACAACTGGAAAAATTTTCCCGTAAATCTGAAACAATTCATCACTGTGTATCCTAGCTGATAATAGTAGTTTTCCACAGTCACAGCGTAATATTTGTCCCGACGAAGCATCGGGAGGGACAAGGAGAGGTGGGTCATGCTGAATGGATGTCTCTAGGATCCACGGCGGGTACGCCTACCTAGCCGGCGGGGACGTGCTGGACGCGCTCGAGGACCTGACGGGCGGGGTAGCCCAGCGCCTCCTGGTGAACGTCGAGCAGCCCCGCAGGGTCGCGGAGGACAGCGATGGGACCAACGAGGAGCCCAAGCCCCGGGAGTCGCTGTACGCACTCGTGTTCCGGCCGCTGGTGCAGGCCCTCAGGGTGCAGGCCTTGGTGTCCTGCTCGCCAAAGAGAAGCCACCACCAGCACCAGGCAAGAGGATTCGTTACTCGAGAACGGATGTCAGTGCCTTGCCAACATCTTTCTCAAATGAATGTTTCTAAAATTCTTACTCAGGGTGGCAGTCTAGAAATTCCGGTCAGCACAGTGGTTGACACAAAGCTAACGATTAGAGGACCTCAAGTGTGCATTCAAGATGATGTCGAAAGGTAGGGTCTGAACAAGTCCACTATTTTCCTATGCAAGTAAATAGGAAATGTGTATGTTTTCCCAAACTAATTATTATTGTTAAGTTCTGCACCTCGTTGGATGGATCTGGAGGAATTCGTAAAAGTCTATACGAATATCATAGTAACAACAATAAGTTCAGGGGCAGAGAAATTACAGGTACTTCCCATCTGTTGAATGCACTACCATATGAACCAATACATTTTGCAAATAGATTTTTATTTGTCAGGTACAGGAAGTATTTGGTTTGTGGGAGACAGGCATCAGTGCTGGAGGAAGCAGAAATAACTTAGAAAAATTTGCGATCAATCCGCAATATTCACTTACAATAGATCAACCAGGTACAAATCACAATGCATGTTATATTGCCAAAAAGTTTCGGTTATTTGTTATAAAACATACTTCCATGTTTCAGAGAAAAATGAAGATAATCGAGATTTTGGGCGCTGCTCTTTGCTCTTGGCACTCATGCAAGAGCACAGAAAAAGTAGCACGGCAGTAAAGCCTCCTCTCCAACCCATTGCTTGTTTCATATACAAGGTAAGTACAGAGATGCAAAAGAAGTACAATCAGTTACATTGAGTTATTAATTACATTGACATTCAAAGGCTGATGTACCTGAGGAGCGACTTGGAGCAGAGTATTTTCTCTGTGTACCAGAGGAAGTTGATACAACCCCTTTTAGAAACAAGAGAGAGGTGGCACACCAGGCTGAGCTGGAACCAGGCAACTATGTAGTAATCCCTGCAGCATGGTCAGCATTGCATCGGGGAGGATTCCTTCTCCGGATATTCACACTGAGGAAAATAAATTTAACAGCTCTTCCCCCGTACAAGCCTATGTGTGCTATGCTTCCAACATGGGTGCCAGCCACGGAGAGTTGAGAAACAAAAGCAGGCTAATTCACACATATTGTAAAACAGAAAACAGGGTCCTACAATGTCAACTGTAACTGCCAAATTAGTTAAGAATGTAAAGTTTTGTAGAAATTATACAAACTGCAATCCATAATTGGAAAATAAAATTATTTTTAACATGAAATAGTAAAATGGTATTTCTATCTTCCAAGAAAAAGCATATTGCTAATGATTCCAGCACACTCTCTGAATAAATCTCCATTACATGGATTGAAAGATCATCCATCACATTTTAATAATTATAGTAAGAAAATTAAGTTATTTTACTAATATGTGGTTAGATCTTCACCCAAACTCTGTGCCGCAGATGAGTTCTTCTTGTAGCAATCTAAACTGCATAATGGTATTCCTGTGCATTAGGAACAGTACTTTTTTGGCTGAGAGCAGTTTTCAACACCGCATATTTGATTTTCAGGTTTCACTTTCCTATTAGATAATAAAGAAAAAGTTCTGTCATGGCTCTCAACAGATATACTTCCAGGGACTACAGATACTTTACTTTGGGAAAAACTTACTGAAGTATAGGCTGAAGAGGAAATTCAAATCCAACAGGAATGCTAAAAGTGGATATTTTTCCTGGTATGAAATACGAGGTCTTTGTTTCTTACTTTTCCCCCTCTTCTTACATATACCTGCTTTGCTTTCTTGCTTTTTTAACAATCGCTCCATGGTCTTTTTCTGCAGGAGATAATATAACAATAATAACATAGACTTTGAATGACAGGTTAAATAATTACCTTATCTTTCTTTCTCTTTTCATCTGCTTGTTGCTATTCGACGCTGAGACTATAAGGCTGCACGATTCATAATCATTCCACCTCTATTTGGCCTGCCCCGCCAGAACAGCTGAAACACTGTCCCTCCCTCCCACCACTTCCACTTCCTGCTGTTTGGCAACACTGTGAAACGTATGAAACGTATCCCTCGCCTGCAACTACAACTACAACGACAACGACCACACAACACTCAAGCAAAGCGGCAAACAGCGAGCTACGAGCCGATACTTTGATATTTCTTTGGATTGTTTTGTGTGTCAGCGGTTTCCCTTAGGAATACGCCACTTTTTTTTAAATTATTGTGGCACTAATAAATTTTTATTGGTTTTGTGTCACAGTAAAGTGGACATGGATGCTTGTGAATGCTCCTATGTTTACGCCTAACCTACAAAACCTGTATACAATAGTGTTACCCTAACTATTAATATGGAGAGCCTTGGTGTTCAATTTTCCTCCGAAGATATGCAAGATGATGATGAACATGAAAACCTCAGGGACACCATAAGTTCCATTTTAAACTCCTCTCTTGCAGAGGGAGATACCGTCGAAGATAATGTTTCCTCTGAACCTGCAGTGGAGGAGAACTGCAAAGAAACATTTGTAAGGGAGTTGTCAGTGTACTTACTCTCATTACTATCCCATCACGTCCTGAGACTCAAGTTTTACCTTTGTCTTCTGTTTTTTTTTTTTTGTTTTTTTTTTTTTCGAAGGATGGAAGCGCATCAGAAACCAAGTCATCAGGCAGTGAAGGAGAAATGAGAGACATTGATGACCCCACCAAAAAAGTTTGTATTTTTTACTTTTTTATGGTGACGACCTTTTGTCTTCAACTATTACTTGTCAATTGATTAAAATTTCATTTGAATTCATTTGTAGAGAGAGCTTGCAGCACCTGAAAAAGACGAAGGAATGGAATTGGTTTCCTCAGCAAATTATTTTGAAGGAACAAATTGTTTGTCTCCGAAAAGAATGAGTAACAAAGGCACTTTACCAGTAAGTCAGCTTGGGGAACAGGTAACTGAAGGAATACATTCAATATCATTGTTTCCCTGCTATCCCTTGATATTAAGGTGTTAAGTTACAAGCCTACAAATTTTGTCTTAGATGACGGATGATGGGATGGAAACTTGTGGAAACATCCCCATGAATGAGGAAGATGTATCCTTTCCAGTTAAGGAAAACTGCTCTACCTCTGAGAAAGGTAGAACCACTTCAGTAGAGGAAAACATTTCTATCCTTGAGGGAGATAAAACCACTCAAGTTGAGGAAAACATTCCTAGGACTGAGAATGATTCACCCATTGCAGAGCAAAGCGAAGGTGTGGTAAAGGTCAGTTTGAGCTCTTTTCTATCTATTTATTTGGATATTTTCCTTGTTGTTGATTTTAACTGTAAAATTATCTAGGTGGGCTCTACTGCAATGGAAAAAAACATCACCAGTATTATGGGTGGAAAGCAGTTGACTCCCAAGAAGAGAGGGAGAGCTTCAGTTGAGGTCAGTAACCAAGTCCCTTCAAGTTAAGATTTAAGGTTTTGTGGGAAAGATAACTGCTGATTGTGGTGAACAATTTTGGTGAATTATTTTGAGTTGATGTGGATGTTTTTTAAATGGATAGTGCACTCTGGGTCTATACTAGCCAAAATGTATGTTTACCATTCTCGAAGCAGAAGACAACGAAGAAGCAAATAGATTCTTTGCAACATGCAGGTTAGGTAAATATTTCCATGAAAATATCACTTCAACTTGGAAAAATTTGTTCAAACACACGTATGTGTGTGTGGGATCCCACTCTTCCGGAAGTCATCAAATTTCTTTTAGAATCTAATGCTAAGTGGTCCAAGGCTTATGTTTGCTTCATCCTTCTCATCTTTCTTTAGTTACTGGAGTTGTCTTTGTTTGAATAGTTATGGTTACAAAAGTTTTAGAGTTTTTTTTTCTCCCATGTTGTATTTCCTTCTGGAATAAGTGGCAACAGATATGTTAGTTTGATCTGTTTCTTTTAACTAGCCTTTCCAGACAGTTTTGGAGGAACATAATACAAATAACATCTTTATGTCTGAAGATGATGGTTCCTCTCCCAATAAAAGACAGAAAAAAACTCCTGTTCAGGTATGTTACTTACGCAACTATGTTTTTTCTATGTATAACTACAGAAGTAATTTGATTTTTCTCAAACAGCCTGCCCAATCAAAGTCAGCTGAAAGTAAATCTGCTGAACCACCCAAAGCAAAGAAACGCGGCAGGCCATTTAAAAAGGTCAGTGCATATGTTACCGCCTTTAAAATTTTATTTATGAATTCTCAAATGTCTATTGTTCCTTATGTGGAATCTGTTTGCCTGACTAGTTTGACAATCTTGGTGAAGGAAATGCCGAATTTGACAAAAAGAAAAATTTACGAGCTCCAACAAAGGTAGTATTAGTCTCTTAAACTTCCTTTAAATTATATGTCCTAGGATGTATGGATTTTAGATATGTAATTTATTTGTTGTAGAGTGTCCAATACAATGAGGCAGAGCTAAGTCCTGAAAAAGAAGTAAAGGCCATACAAACCAAAGATGTCCCTAAAATGTTGAGGAGGCAGAGCTTGAATTCATCAAAAAGTACACCAAAAGATAAGATATTAAGATATAAGGTATGCAAAATGCTAAAATAGTTTGCTTTTTTAAATTAGATTTTTTTTTCTTATCTAACTTAAGTCCTTACTTTTTTTCCCCCCCCCCAAATCTTTTTCAAGTGGGATGAAGCAGGTAATATGAGATGATGTTTTTCACTTTATTTATTTATTAACGTTTCAACACAAAGTTTTTTTTATTTTTAATTTATTTATTGATTGATTGATTGTAGATGATTCATTTTTTCTTCCTGAGGGCTGGTGTTTCTATGCCAAAAAACGTTATCAGCCTAGCGCCACCCATGAACAGTTTGATATGTACTATCTCACGTGAGTTATGAACTTTGCTATTGCTTCACACAGTAGAAGCTGGCAATCAGCAATCACAGTTAGTTTTTAACTTTTCTCTGCTTCAAGTGAACTCATTGCACCTTTGCAAATGATAACCTCTTATCCTACTTCTTGATGCTCTTTGAAAAGATCACAGTTAGGCTTTAGGAGGCCTATACTGCAATGATAAATTTCAGAGGTGCTTATATCCTTCACTCTTTTTCTCAAATTTTAGACCACTTCCTAGGCGGAGAAAAATTAGGTCTCGGCAAGAGCTCGTCAGTGTCTGTCAAACCCTTGGTCTGGACTTGGACCCCGGTAAATTTTTCGTAAGGCAAAAAATTAAGCCTCTACTTGCGAAAGGAATTTTGAAACTTTATGGTAGGTTTTCTTGTATTCACAATTAAGGTCATCTTTCAGTTAATGTTCTGTTGATCACTTTGGTGATTACTAATCAGAGTTTTTCCCCCAATATTAAGATGAACACACAGTAATACTTCCCTCTAATGTGGAAGTCATTGACTATCTTCCAAAACAATTACCAAGGAAGATGAAATCAGATCATGTAAATCAAACCATTAAACCAGAGGAAACATTTGCTTTAACACCACCTTTAAAAAAGGAGATCATCCAACCTAAGGAATTCTCTAAGAATCTTTCAGTGAATTCTAAAATGAAACTGTCTAGTAAATCATCCCTCTCTCCTAGAACTAAAGCACCTTCACCAAAACCTGAACCCTTATCCCCCCCTGGGCAAGTTCAAAGCCGTGAACTATCACCAACGATTTCCAAAGAACACTCAGCTGAAATAGCAAGTGCAACTGATCCCCCAAAGAAAAAAGTGGGAAGACCACGGAAGAAAGGGGTATTGGAACCAGAGGTCACAACTCAACCTACAGTTTCGGAAGAAGAAAAAAATAAAGTGGCAGAGGAAAAACCTGTTGAGGAAAAAGTAAGAATAAGATCCAAGCCACCTCGTAAGAGTCCATACTTCTCATCCAGTTTAAATGGATCAGAACAATCAAGAAGCCTCGCAGGGTTGAGAAGAGAAAAAAAAAGCTGTGATGCTCCCCCGAGGTCTCCTTACAATCTCATTCAAGAAGATCTGTTTCATGATCCATGGCAAATGTTAATAGCTACAATATTTTTGAATGCCACAAGTGGTAAGTTTCAGACCAGCTGCCTGCACCCCTTTTGTGTTCAGGACTGATTTTTTCTCTCAATTTTGATTAGGAAAGATAGCTATTCCACTTGCATTGGAATTCCTCAAACGCTGGCCAACTCCTCAGCTTGCACGTCAAGCAAAAGTTGATGATATATTAGATTTAATAGAACCCCTTGGTTTTGGCCGCACACGTGCAGCAATAATTTTAAGATTTTCTCGTAAGTAACTCTTAACATTTTATTTCCTCGTCTTATGAAGTATTTTAGGGCTCATAATGAAATACCTATTACCTCTGATCAATTTCTTCCCCCTATTTCTCTAGATGAATATCTCACAAAAGATTGGAAACTTCCAAATGAGCTTTATGGTATTGGAGACTATGGCAATGATTCATACAAAATATTCTGCATGAAGAATGAGTGGAAAAATGTAATAAGTGATGATCCAATGTTAATGATGTATCTAAATTGGAGAAGGGCAACTGAGCATCTGAGGAAAAAGTTTTTAAAATCTACTGAGACAACTTTGGCGACAGATCTTGTGGATTCATCAGTGATTACAAAGAAAGTGCTAAGACCAAGAGCTCCAACTCCTTCACCAATAAAGAGACGAACCAGAACTAAGTAGAAAATGGGTTTGTTTAGAAAGCATGTAATGAAGAATTTTTAACGTGAATTTTTACCCAAATTATTTTATTTTCTTTGAACATTAAAAAATATTTGAAGATGAATTCCAACAGCAATTCTTAATATCGCATTCTGACACATTTTTACCCATTATAATTTGGTCCCAAACAGTCATTGTTGTTTGGTGACAGCAAATGATCCATGCCTGAGAAATGTTTTACAATGAGAGTAGTGTTGAATTCTTCTGTAACATTGTAACTTGCACAACAAGATTTTGGAACTAGTCTCAGTAACAATTGAATGCAGACTACTAATCAAACCTGAATACATGCAACTTTTTGTGACTACCATTTAAATAAGTTAATGTTCATTTCCTTCTATACACTTAGGTCTCTATCAATACAGTTTATTGATAGAGGATCACAGATACAGCAACAGTGAGGAAAGTGAAGTACTGAATCTTAAGAACTTTCCATTAGCAAATAACAATTTACTTTGAGAATGAATTTTCCGAACAGCAATAGAAAATGAAACAAAAAGAATTTTTCTTTTTTTAAGAACAGTTCTAAATATCAACGGAGAAAGACAACATAGCACGCCTTTTCAGAGGTAATGTCAAGAAATGTGTACCATGTCAGATGATTTAAGTAAATGATTGTGACACTGTACAGACTCAACTTTCCAAAAGGCAAATTTAAGTTGCAACAGTACTGAAAAATAGGGGGAACATACCCTCAGGCCCACCTCAGCTTTTACCTCTGACTAACTCTGAGGTGATAGAATTTTGACTCTCAATATGAGACATACAAAAATATTAATCACAGCTATAAGAATAGTTGCTTATCACATTGAACAAAAAATTCTCCCGCCTCACACAAATACATAATAGGGGTCAGAATATCTAATAATTTACACATTCATACATTAATGACAAAAGAGAGGCTCACAACCATGTTAAACTTACTCATACAATTGGGTTAACAAAATTGAACTTAATGAGCAAATGTCACATATGTGCTGAGCATTAATGCGGCAAGTCTAACAATTTTATGGTCTTGATTTCATCAATAAAAGTACAAGTTTGGGAGAAAGTTTACTAGATTGACATTGGATTATGTAAAACTATTTCAAAGGAGAATGTTTGCATTGAAGTTCTTATAAGCAAATACAGTAGATTTATAAAAGCTTTACGGCTCCAATAAAAAGAAGAAAAAAAATGCTGAGAGAAATACAAAAATGACTCTGCTCCTTAAAGTAACTTACAAAACTAGACAGATTCAATTCAGAACAATCAGGATAAGAGCAAAGAGTAGGCAGTGATTTCTACATTTCTATGAGAATTAGAAACAATAAAAAGAAACGGAACAGAGATATTCAAGAATACTGGTGTGGACATAAATAAAGATCCTTAATTGTCTAAGGATGACTTGCAGGTACACAGTGTGTAAATTGAACCAATAGATGCAAAGCCCTAAAAGGATTTTGAATTACAGCAAAGACTTTATATAGTTCTAAGCCTTTCATTCAAGAGGGAAGCTGAAGCTGAAAAAATAAGCAAATAATTTCATAGCAGCAAAACAGAAAGATAAATTGTAACAACTTGAACATGAGCACACACACATTAGAGACACCAATGCATATATAGTCATACAAAGGCTGAAAAATATATTTTTCAATCTAAAATTCAGGATAGAATGCAGAGGCAGCAAAAAGTCAGCAGATGTATTGCACCAAAAGTAAGTGCCTTCACTATACTGTTTTCTCTTTACAGAATTAATTTGTTCTGTTGATGCAATTTAAACCATACATCAACCATGAAAACCACAAAAGAAAAATTGAGAAACCAGCACAAAAATTTAAGAAAACACAGATTAGATGTGTCAGCTTCCCAAATTTGTATATTTCCAAAAGTTATAAACAAAATTTATGTGGCTGCAAAATCATTTCAAGCCAAGTAGATTGATCCCAAACTATCAAGATTAGTGAACAAAGGTGATGCCTTGATACTTTCGCTGTCTGCGCCTCTGGCTAGTTAAGGTGGAAGAATGCGGTAAGAGAGTTGGCACACACGCAGGAGATGGCCTGTGTCAGGATTCTGCTCCTGATCCATCCTGATATTGATGAACAAATAATGTGCGGCCACTCCCACCAGTACTTAAAAGTTTTAAAGTTCCACCACCACCCTTCTGCAGCTGTAGTTGGCTTAACACCTGTTGATCAATTCAGAAATTCAATGAACAAAATGAAAGTGTACAAAACAGAGCTTTTGTCTATTGTAAATTTACCTGAGAATTTATTAAAGGAACTTGTTGAAATGTGACAGGTGAAGAGGTAGTTAAGTAAGCAATTTGCTGTGGTATTGTGGTAGGCACAGATATCCTCATGCCCTGTGGCACTAATTAGGACAGAACAAAGTATTGAGATTAGAATGACATGTATGAACGCAAATTACTTACTGAGCTGTGTCAGGTTGATATGAGGGTGAATACTTACTTTTTTCAGTCCCAGTAGTCAGTGAACCATCAGGTGACATAACCTGGGGAGCTACCTCTGCACCATTATTTCCCAACCTTTGATTTCTTTGCACTTTTTGCTGGATTTCTCTGTTCAGAACACTCTTAGGTGAGGACAAATTTGAAAAGGCAGACTTTAGATTTGATGGTGAAGATGTGTTAATTCCAGCACTTTGGTGTGTTGGGTCAATCAAAATGGACGTTGATGAGTGAGATGAAGATGAGTCTAAAAGTGACTGATTAGCACTGGTGACATGACCCATAGGGGTGGACTTTGCACCCTTAACCAATGACAAGCGAAATCCAGCTCGCATAGACTCTAATTCGCGCTGAATAAAGAACATGCCAGAGCTCTTGCGGCCCTGGAATAAGCATGTCTGCAATGGAAAAATAGATACAGTTAGAGAATAAATCCAACAACATTAACAGAAATGTGAAAAAATTTAACATATTACCCTTAAAGGCTTAGGAGGAAAGGCTGAATGTTTAACATTGAACTGCTTTCCTTTGTTAAGATTTAAGCGATTGATAGCTCGAGCATTATTCCGTGGTGCTTTTGAAGGATCTTCTTCTGAATTGTCTGGGGGACGCGGAGCATGACTTGGGCTAAGGCTTGGTAGGGCTACATTTAACAATGGTGAACTTAGATGAGGGGAGAGAGTAACCATACTTTCAGGAGCAGAGGAGAAGGAAGAGTCTGGAGGAGGATAAGGAGGGTACTGATAGGAGGGTAGAGGAACTGGTGGACTGGTGGAAGTTGAAGGAGTACAAAGCGTGACTATTTCATCTTGAGTATTGCTAAGGAACACATTCTCTGATGGGCTTGTGGCTAGACTTGACCCTGGACTGGCACAGGGACTGCTCACAAAGGAGCTATTACTTGGTTCACTAGGACTGTGCAGTCGTTCTGAGATTTGAGGACTCAATTCTGAAAAATTGTCCTAAAAAAACAAAAACATTATTATCAATATATAAAGAACAGCACTTGAAATTAGAAATTAAAATTTCAAACAGGAGCAAAAATAAAAAGTTACCTGATCCTCCCTAGATTGACGTTGATCTTCTTTAGCCCGCTTGTGCTCAGTTAGAAGCTGGTCAAATGGTTTGCTTCTACCAACCACCGCTCTTCTCAAAGCCACAGAATGTACCTTACAAGTAAGAGATCTCACACAAAATTTATTGAAATAGTCACACCACACTCCACAATGACGATCAGGATCATATTGTGTAGGGGCGGCTTTTCTTTCTCTATATTTCCTTTTACGAGACAAGACAGGCATGTCTGTTGCAGACTGATGACGTTCTGGTGTGATATTTTCTGGAGTTAATATAGGTGGGGAGAGTGTAGTGTTACCTATAATTGGAGATGCAGGCACTGCTTCCCTGTCTTGATGAATAAGAGGCCTTAACAGACTTGTTCCTGGCACTATATTCTGCATTACTTCATTGCTACGTTTGAGGAGGCTTTTCATGACAGGTTTAGCTGCCATTCTCAAGTCAGGTTTAAGCACACTATCACCTTTTTTAGAACTAAGGTCAGATAAAGCTTGATCAACACTTTTTACTCTCTCCTGCATTGCAGCAGCCTTTTCACTGGCAGCAACCTTGGATAATAACTTTTCACTTAGAACAGATTTAACGCTGATTTTTTCACCAGTCTTTGACAAAAGACGATCACCCATAGCAGCCTTGTTTTCAGGTGAGGCATAGAGTCTATCATTAGAAATAGATTTACAAGGCTTGTTATCTCCAAACTTCTTGGATGATGCAATGTCTGCCTGCATTGAGTTAAGTTCAGGCACAGCTTTTAAAATCTTTTCAGTATCATTTTTCACTAGAGTTTTATCAATGAGCAAAGATGCACCAGCAACACTTTTCTCAGGTGGCACTTTCACTTTATCATTTATAGTTCGTGAGGGCTTGTCACCAGTAGACTTTCCAAGGAACTTTTCACCGGTTTTCTGTGATGTCTTTTCACTACTAGTGTACTTGCTGCTGAGCTTTTCGCTTGACTTAGATTTGTCACTTGGGGAGTTTGGCAGCTTCTCATTAGTTGTCTTATTTGAATGTTTTTCATTTAATATTAGTTTGGTCATAAGCTTTTCGTTGAGAACATGTTTGGCTGAAATTTTATCTCCAACACTCTTAATTGAAGTGTCAGAGAGTTTGTGAAGTTTTTCTGGTGAGATTCTTTCTGGTACCAATTCTTTATGTCGTAATCCTGTCAACAGTTAAATTTTCAAGATACTCAAAAAGGAGAAATATCAATAAGAAAAAGGGAGACAAATGAAATAACTGCTTAAGCTTACGCATGTGATTAAGTAGACCCTGTGGCTTGACCAAAGCATTACATTCACTGCACACCACTGTACAAAAACAGTCTGTTTCTGGAAATAAACCAAACTTCTGCATGTCTGAAAATTAAAGAACATGTGTCTTCAATCTTTGATTTAAAGAATAAAAATGATAAAATTGGATTTTATAATTGAGGATTAATTATTTGACACTTAAAATCGTATGTAAGATCTCTTGAAAGCTGAGTTTGGGTCCAATCAACAATTTTCACAAACAAAGCAGGACAAGAGAGACTAGATATCTCACATCATGGTCCAAAAATTTGAATCTAGCACAGGGCTTGTTACAAATATCCATGACATGAAAGGTATTGTAAAAATAACAGAAACAGGCCAGAAATAGAGATTTGTATAAAATTGACTGGTCCTGAAATAACATTTTTACCTGATGAATACAGTCGCATGGCGTCAGAGCTTTTTCTACGGCCCCCATTTTTTTCTTCTTCATCTCCATCTATAAATGCAAAGAAATTAGAGATACATGGACAATATTCTTTTCCTAAAACTTGTGTAAGTTTGCAAAGGCAGGTGAAGAGAAATTGAATTGACTTGACAAAATTATGGGCAGATTGATAACATGGGATTAAAGAATAACTGACACTGAAAACTTGATAGCAGAAATGAAAATAGGTATTAAAAGGTAATTTTTTTCTTTAAGTATAAATGATAACAAAAAAATCAAAACAAGTGATTGTAAATGTTATTAACAGTAGGGGTTAAAATGTTTACAATTACAAAACCAGGGAAAGACACATTTTGAAGATGTCAGGAATATCATGACAAGCCGACATAATAAGAAAGAGAGAGGCAGAGTACTAAGTATCATAAAAAGTTCTTAAATTTAGTGTGACACTAGCGATTAAAACGGGAAGATCCCTGTTGGTAACCGTGATTATTGCGGTTCATTGAGCTTGTCACCAAATGGCACATGAGCTAGCGTGACTGTGAAGGGCATTTTCTCAGCAAACAGAACATCTCGGAAGGATTGAATTCGAATCACCAGCAACTTGGTGTTCAAACGAACCTGAATGAGATAAATCTTCCGTGTATTCTGACCAAGTAGACCAAGAAAGTCCGAAAAAATCGGCCAAGCTCTTCCTACTTGACGCCATGTTAGACGATTACCCCACACTGCCACTGCTGCAAACCTGAGAACGACTCAAACATGATGAACTGTAAGGCGACATGAAATTGGTCAATGGAAAAATTCAATGACACGAAACGAATGAAACTATTTAAACTGATAGTCAGAGGTACGAAATATTTTGCTATACGCATCAAATGAGATTAATCTGAAGAAATTTACATTCTCATATCAGCCGCTGAAAGTCCTCCCTTCCCCCTCTCAAGCCACCCGCCACCATCCTTGCAGGGAGATACTAGACCCTATTTCATGTAACATTTCCTTTGCTCAACCTTAGAAAGTGCGGCTCCGACCGATTCCTCTCGTTTCTTCAGGATTATCATGGGTTTTTGTTTTAGCTTTTGAAATATTTGTTGGTCTTTTTTTTTTTCAAATAGTAGTTGCACACATTCTAAGAATCGACTATATGTTCCGGCAGAATCGCGGCTCCTAGGAGTCTGCGCGGAAAACCCAGGGAAAACCTCCTCAAGGAGCAAAACGTCAACATCACGGATCAGACCTTTACGTCAGGCACAGTTTGTTATTTGTTGTTTAAGGTGAGCCAGCCTGACATCAAGTTATTTGTCGGTGTTCTCATGATTATTCTTAATTAAAAACGCGGATTGCAGTTGCTGGAGTTGATTTCGAGGATGTTGATGTTGCCGGCGAGAGCATAACCCTTCGATTTTTGTTTTCAGATGGTTGTCAGAGATTATAACGATGAGCTCAAATATCTTGAGAGAATCGATGCAAATTCATGGAGAATCAAAAAGGGTTTTCAGCCCAATATGAATGTATGGAGTATTTTCTGTTAGTTATTTACACCCCAACATGCGATGTTTGACAAGAGTATTTATCAATTTCAGGTAGAAGGAGTATTTTATGTGAATTCTGCTTTAGAGAAGTTGATGTTTGATGAACTACGAAATGCTTGTAGACCAGGTATGGTTGGTGGCTTTCTGCCAGGAATGAAGCAAATTGCTAATGTTGCTGCTCTTCCTGGCATTGTTCATCGTTCAATTGGTTTACCTGATGTGCACTCTGGATATGGATTTGCCATAGGTTTGTTTTGATGTGGTTTTCTGCAGATTGATGGTGGCACCCCCTTTTTTTTGTTGTTTCCCTTGTAATCATTTTGATCTTCAGGTAATATGGCAGCATTTGACATGAATGATCCCTTATCTATTGTTTCACCTGGAGGTGTTGGATTCGATATTAACTGTGGAGTGCGACTCCTCAGGACTAATCTATTTGAAAAAGATGTACAGCCTGTCAAAGTTTGTATCTAGTTTTTGTAGTCCTTAAAATGCCAAGGAAACGAGTTTAAATCTAGCTAATCAGAACCCCACTTGTTTTCTTTCAGGAGCAACTTGCGCAAAGTATGTTTGATCACATTCCTGTAGGAGTTGGCTCTAAAGGAATTATTCCAATGACTGCAACAAACCTGGAGGAAGCTCTTGAAATGGGAATGGACTGGTCACTCCGAGAAGGTAAAGTTCATGCTTTCTTTTTGCTGTTATTCAAGTTGTGTGATGAAAATTCAGTATTACTTGATCATTACAGGATATATCTGGGCGGAGGACAAAGAACATTGTGAGGAGTATGGGAGAATGCTTAATGCTGATCCTTCGAAGGTCAGCATGCGAGCCAAAAAACGAGGTTTACCTCAGGTAAAGTGAAAATGAATGTGAAGGGTTCTATATTAAAATTTAAATATTGAAAGAGGACTAACTTTTACACTCTCTGAATTTGTAGCTGGGAACACTCGGTGCTGGTAACCATTATGCTGAGATTCAGGTTGTAGATGAAATTTATGACAAGTGGGCAGCAAGTAAGATGGGCATTGAGGATAAGGGTCAAGTGTGTGTCATGATTCACTCAGGTAGTCGAGGATTTGGACATCAAGTTGCCACAGGTAATCTTCCTTCGTCTCTGTGTGGAAAGAGATCTTGCACATAGTAATGTATTTTCAAATCAACTTTTGCCTTGTTACAGATGCCTTAGTACAAATGGAAAAAGCAATGAAAAGAGATAATATTGAAACTAATGATCGTCAATTAGCCTGTGCCCGAATCAATTCGCAGGAGGGTCAAGACTATCTGAAAGCCATGGCTGCAGCTGCAAATTTTGCATGGGTGAACAGAAGCTCAATGACATTCTTATCTAGACAGGTAAAAGCAGCTATTACAAAAAGTGCTGGTAGGATATCGAAATTAATATCATAAATTCAAACTTTATTTATTTTATTTAATCTTTTTATTATTCTGGGTGTGTAGGCCTTTGCTAAACAATTCCATATGACTCCGGATGACTTAGATATGCATGTCATTTATGATGTTTCTCATAATATTGCTAAGGTTGAAGAGCATGTTGTAGATGGCAAGCAAAAAACATTGTTGGTTCATAGGAAGGTAAGAGTTCGTGGCCATGGCATGTTGGGCATACCTGTGGAGTGAACCTTATTCATGACTCTTATCTCTTAGGGATCAACCAGAGCCTTTCCTCCCCACCACCCTCTTATACCTGTTGATTATCAGTTAACTGGCCAACCTGTGTTGATTGGTGGAACAATGGGAACATGCAGTTATGTCCTCACTGGTACTGAGCAAGGAATGCAACAAACCTTCGGTTCAACCTGTCATGGAGCGGTAAGTTGTTAAAAATTTATTGCAGGAAAAATGCAAGTACAGTACTTATTTTTTTTTTTCCTTTTCTTTTTTTCACAATGTTGATTTTATTTCCTTTTTATTATTTTCTATTTTATAGGGACGAGCTCTGTCCAGAGCCAAATCTAGACGTAATTTGGAGTATACTGATGTTTTAAATAAGTTGCAACAGCAAGGTATAGCAATCAGAGTTGCTTCATTAAAATTAGTTATGGAGGAAGCCCCAGAGTCATACAAAAATGTAACCGATGTAGTTGACACATGCCATGCTGCAGGTATAAGTAAGAAGTGCATAAAATTGAGGCCAATTGCTGTTATCAAAGGCTAGTTTCTGTTATTTCTAAGGTGGAATTACAACCAAGGTGTGTTTATCGTTTATTTTTTCTGTGTATACTGTACTTCTTGCATTTTCTCATAACTTGTATGATTTTTTTTTTAATCAATTGGGCTGAATTGTATTTTTGAGCCTCAATCGATAAGAGAAATGTGGATCTGCATCCCATCTGCATCATAGGCCATATTATTTGCTTTGGATTATTCCTCTCAATCATTTCTTTTGGAAAAGGGGAGGGGGACGATTTTGTACTTTTCAACCAGAAAACTATTTGTACACAAGTTTCTAAAGCTCTATGAAGTCAACCATTAAAATATTATTTAACAAAACTGTTTTATTGTTCAAGTTAAATTAACAAAAGCTAACGATATCAATCTTAAATCTACCCAACTATGTTTTATGTAAAGTTTAGGGTGCATTAGGGATTTATATTTCTCTTCTCTCCTCTGTTGCCAGCTAATAGCTCCTTTATCAACGCTGCATCGTTAGAATTTGACGATCTTTTTTCTTTGAATGTAGCCACAAGCTCCTGACTAGCATTGGGGGTTGTACTTCTTAAATCTAATGTTTCCCATCTCTTCATAGCCCTGAAACAAAATGCATTTTGTGTAGACACAACCAGAAATTTTAGAAGCGAAATCAAATTGACAGCATCTTTAAAAAATACTTACGCACGCAACTTATCTTCAGGGTAATAAATATCCTTCACATCTACATCCAAGGGAGGTCTGCTGAACTGAGGTTCGTACTTTGGGGGAAAGCTTTTGTATACCAAGAACCATATTGGTATATCTTCTTGTTTCATAACACCACTTTTTATTAAACCAAGAACTCTAAAAGAAAAATTGCTTGAGATCGCCTCCAGAAATTAATCATTTACATGAATAACAAAGTCACTGATTTAAAACTTACCTTGAGAAAATTGTTCCCAGTTTCTCGAATCTATTACCTGGAGTAGGTAATGATTCTTTTTTTTCAAGCCCACCAGCGATATTCTTTTTCACCATGCTAACCAAGAACTTATTCTTCGTTATAGACATGTTGGAAATAAAAGTATTACACACTACGGGCCCCGAACTTGTGTTTGAATTGCGAAAAACAAAGGTTATAGTCGTATAGCAGCAGAAGAATTGTAATGCACAGCCTTTACTAAAAACCTAACCCTACCGGCCATACGCGTCCCGCACTGTCATGTGGTAGTCAACATCAACACAACCACGAGTAAAAAGGTTAAGTTGTCCAGAAATTTTCGAAATGACTTCGATTGATGTGGACCAAGTAAAAGCTATTGGAGGCGTTTTGAACGATCCTAGCCGTCCTCTGAAAGAACGCTTCAGGGCTCTCTTTACCCTGCGAAATATCGGTGGTTCAACTGCTCAGGAGTGTATAAAGCAATGTTTTAAGGATCCGTCCGCTCTACTTAAGCACGAACTCGCATATTGCCTAGGACAAATGCAGGACCATGCAGCCATCCCAACTCTTGTGTCTGTCTTGAGAGATAATTCCCAGGAGCCTATGGTGCGCCATGAAGCTGGTGAGATCTGCTGCTAATTACGAAAGTTTATCACAATCTAACCCCTCAATATTTTGACTTACATTTATTTTATTTCTTTTTCATTACAGGGGAGGCTCTAGGGGCTCTTGCTGCCCCAGACATTCGTGCAATACTGGAGGAGTTTCAAAATGATCCTGTTGTTGAAGTAGCGGAAACCTGTGCTTTGGCATTGGATCGCTTGTCTTGGGTAGAAAAACATAAAGAAGATGGTCGCAGTGAAAATCCCTACCTTTCAGTTGATCCAACACCACCTTCTGAAGAAAAGGATGTTGCCAAACTGAGAGCTGTGCTTCTCAATGAGAATGAATCGCTCTTTAATCGGTATCGTGCAATGTTTGCGCTCCGCAACCTGCGCTCAACTGATGCTGTTCTTGCCTTAACTGATGGTATGAAATTGTAATTGTCTTGAAACTATTAATGTGCTGGTTTAATAAAACAACTGATTTTGTGATATTTTTGTCTTTGCAGGTCTGAAAGCAGGAAGTGCCCTTTTCAAACATGAGGTGGCATTTGTTTTAGGACAACTGCAAGATCCTGTTTCAGTACCAGCACTCTTGGAGTCCCTTGCTGACAAAAGTGAGAACGAAATGGTAAGACACGAATGTGCTGAAGCTCTTGGTGCCATTGCCACAGAGGAGTGTAATAGTGGGCTTGAGAAACATCTGCATGATGAGAAAAGAGTTGTGAGTGAAAGTTGTATTATTGCATTAGACATGTGTGAGTATGAAAACAGTCCTGAATTTCAGTATGCTAATACACTTCTGTCTGTTAAGTAGAAGGGACTAATAATGCTCACTTTGAATCATGGCCTATTCTTCATGCTTTTTGGTGCTGTGGGGGAAAAAAGAGAGAGAGAGAGAGAGAGAGAGAGAGAGCGATGTTAATGGCTGTGTGTAGTGTTCAACATGAAACCCAATAAATTTTTTCAGATTGTTTTAAATTCATTTAGTTTGTTCTTTTGTTTCATAAGTCAATCGTTCGAGCAAGGAAAAAGTCATGTATGGTATATAGGGCACAAATATAAACAGTTTATAAAATATTTACACTCACATATCAAAGAAAGGAAGGAAAAACATCAATCTTCTTTATTTTTGCTTATTTAACATGAGGCTGTATGCCCCCAAGAACTTCTATATGGTGATTGGAAAAGTATTTCCAAGCAAGAAAATTTTGTAGAGAATGTGTGTATTACATTCATGGACTACCATTCAGTTACAAACAAGCCAAAACGAGCACTCACAATCGTAACTATATCACAATGTGTTTGACATTCCAGCGTTTAGGTAGCATTTGGTTTCCCCAAAAGACAAATTTAGCTCCTGTAAGCTTTCTTAAGTGAAAATGACTCTAAACTCTAGGATAATCATCTCATTCCAGCAGATCCAAAGGATATGAGAATATGTTTTAGTAAAGAGACAAATTGTCTCTCTTCATAGTACTTAGGGAATTAATGAATTAGAATTATCTAAATGAGACAAGGACTGACAGGAAAATTTTCTCACTCAGATACAGTATATTTTTACTGATCTTCACCGATATGTTAGTAGACTTTTCATATTTTCATATTGCACAACCAATTTTATTACAAGTAAGAAAGAGGAACTTACGGAATACAGCACGTTATGCTATGAACATAAGGAATAGCAACTCATGATGAAGGGGAGTATTTGAAATTTCAAAGAGGGTGAGTTTGGCTCATAAACGGCCTGCACAATGGATATGGTACAAATAATACAGTATATGTACAGTTTCCCCACCCAGCTAAAAAAATTACCAAAAAAAAAAGAAAAATAAGATGAAAGTTCTTTTATGTTGATGCCCAGATCATAAGTTTTGAAGCAGAATATTCGGACTGTTCTTATTTCCAATGACACTTAAGAAAAATAAATGCTTACCTAATCACAGAGCAAGTTAAAATATTTATATTTAGTAACAAGAAGTATAGTACATTTAAAAAACAAACTTGCAACATACAATAGACTTTACAGAAAGTTAGCCCCTCAAACAAAGTAGAAAAATAGGATATAATGCGACATTGTGTACAGCATAAATTTTTAAACAATTGTATCAGAAGACACATTCATGAAATCCACATATGATTATCCCCTGTAGTTGTAGGTATCTTACTCAATCACATCACTCATATTATGTCACCCACCATGTCACAGCCAAACTACTACATATATATTTACATTTGAGTACGGAAGACATCTGCCACGATAAAAAGTGAAACCTTACTTAAGTTTCTCTTATCAAGTCTTAAAAAAAACATTAATGACATTGAAAGTTGTAAAAGCCCACAGCGGTGATACACCTGCTTTCTTATTGCTTCTTTCCACGTTATTAGACTTACAATTTAAAAAATTTACTTTTGCCTACTTTCAAAATAGTTTCCAGAAAATAGCTCTGCTAGCCGGTACTAACTATACTCATTAGCAGGGATAAACTCTGACACGAAAGAACTGACATCACCAAACCATTACTGCTTAACACTTATTCCTGTTGCAAAATTTATGACTTATAGAAATAATTGCAAATAGGCCTTTAATTTCACCCTTGAAGAGAGAGGGCCAGCTGAATAAATGACTGAACACCTCTTTGTGCAATATAATAATTTATAAATACAATCAAATCTTTCAGTGCAAAATGAAAAGCAAAAGAGAGTTCAAAAAGGAATAAGACAACCTTCAATAATTTACAATAATAACCAATGAAATTCAAATACTAGATCAGATGAGTTTCAAAGACTATGCATTTAATATGCCACTTATTTATATGCAAATGGAATTGATTGATTGTTATAAAAGCATGATTTGACTTGACTTAAGGTAGCGTGGTAAAAATAATAAGATGAAAAATATGCTAGGAGGTAAATTTTATCTACGTGCAGGATGAGAAAAAGATTGACAAAAGGATCATGATATGAGATTAAATCTTAGTCTCCCACTCTCTGAGGTAAACTATTTAACTAACTAAATGATTGAAAATTTCTTATAGCTAATTTGAAAGAGACTATGCATATAACCATATCTTTCATTTCTTTTCTTTTTTTTGAAGTTAATTATTCAAATGAGAAACGTTGTAAAGTCCTACTAATTTTTATTTTTTTTAAAAGAAAAGGAAGTCATGGCAGAAGTACATAGAGTAACCATTTCTTTTTTTGGCTTAATCAAAAGGTATTGCAATAAAAATCAAGCTTTAGAAGAACAAAACTTGGCATTACGAGTTCTGACGGCTGTGGCTACATTTGAATTAAATCTAAAATAGTAGAAAATAAGGTACTTGGTTTCCATTTAGGACTGCACCTTTCAGACAAGCCCAGACTGGGAAAGGTGGGGAGATATAGCTCTGTCTTACTGTTAATGTGCGAAAATAAGTAAAAAGGCAAGAAGATTTTCTCTGACATTCCCTGTGTGCTGAAGGCACTTCCTTCCCCTTCCCCCCCCCCACACACACACACTGTCCTGTTGATGGGAATGTTTAAGAAATCAGCGAAAGCAAAGGCACTGCGATGTCACAGAAACCACTACATGCACACTCAATCCTTCTTTATACACAGCTTCAGATTTCTGTAAACCTGCTGAATTGTGCATCACTTGATGTACAATTGTAAAGGAGATTGTTTTCAGATGTGTTTTTTAGAAGAAAGAGTGCTCATTTATGATGTTCACAACTGTTCGTTCAATTGTGCGTTATAAAGCCGGTTTCCAGAAACGTGTAGCTGAGAAAACAGAAAGATGATAAGACTTTACCCTGCGCCTCATGGCCTTGCCCTATGCCCTGGCCCGGCCAGCCTGATTCCGAACACCGTTTAGTAGTGTCCTCTCTCTCGCTCCTAATGGTCGAGTCCCACGAGTGCGACAAGGACATAGAGACGGTGCTCTCCTACTAGTCCGTGTTGAGCCGCTGGCGCGCGCTGCTGGACCCGTGTCCGCCGGCGGTCCTGAAGCCGAGGCCGAGGCCGAAGGGGGCCTCAGCGTCCGGGGCCTCGGCCCCGGCCTCGGCCGCCTCCCCCGCCGAGCGGACACGCAACTTCTATTGAGACTGGGAGGCCATGCGGCTGCGCGCCGACTCCCGCGACCGGTTGTGCACCTCGGCCGTGCGCAGCGTGATCCCGAAGATGTCCTCGTGGTATCGGTTCTCGTCCTGGAAGCGAAGCGGCAGAACGTTTCAGGTCAACACCACAAGCCGAGCAGCGGCCAGGGGAGGGGACTTCCCTATGGTCTCCGCTGTTCCACGACCACATCATAAATCGTAAGGTTTTTTGATAAACAAAATAGAGTGGTCTAAAGCTATATTTAGTTAAGCGACGCTCGACGAAAAGCGTGACGCTCACGCCGCTCAGGGGTTGGGGGGAAAGTTACAAATTCTTTCCCAAATTCATCCAAGTCTGATAAATTACGTCTCTCCTCTCTTGAAATAAACCAGTTAATGGAGGAACAATCTTTAAATGTGATTCATTGCATTTGCCACCTTCTCTCCTATCTGAGCAACGTGAGCTGAGCAGCTTGAGCGGCGTGACCGTCACGCTTTTCTTTGAGAGTTTTGCTTAACTAAATATAGCTTAAAGATGCGAAGAGTAATCTTTACATGTCAACAAGCCTCCTCGAGCTCGCTTTTGACTGCAGACGTGTCACAAAAAATACCCCTACACACACACTCAAAAAAATTTATCCAAATTTTGCATGGCATTTTTCAGAAAGCTTTCATTTGAATCTGATGAACAAGATCAGATACGACTATTATGGGCTATCGTGGGGAATAAAAAATGTGTGTTCATAAAAATAAAATCCTCATAGATGCAATCAGTGGGCACAACAAACTTTAAAAAAATAAATAAAAAAACAAAAATTGATATTAACAGGAAGGGACTTGTTTTTTAACAAAGAAACATATGAGATGAGCCAAGGAAGTCACAAATTTGTAGGGAGGTAAAAATGTAGAAGGAAATGGAAGGGAAATCAGAATATCATGAACAAAAGTAGAACAAAAGTAACCCAACAAAAATATGTGATTGGACAATAATGAATAAGTGCGTGAACATGAAAGTAAAAACAACCCACTTCTGCTGCACCAACACGGTGAATTTCACTACTTCAAAAGCACAATAACATATGAAGCCAATTCATATGTTCATATGATGAGATAAATCTGAGCTCCGAAACACATTTCATTATCACAGAAAAGTTTACTAGGTTTCGTCTGTTGTACCGCTTATCTGCTTGAAACACTTGCAACATTATCTTTTCCTGAAGTTTTCCACTATTTCTGTTCATTAAATTAACAAACCTCCAGTTTGTTATTTCATTGTAAGGTCATAATTATTTTGTTGGTCGTATTACATCTGTGTTTGTTTGGAGAAGAAAATGACTTGAGAAATGTGGTGAAAAGACGACTAACCTTGTGACGATGTTTCTTTAGTGGCGGATTTCTCAATATTTTTCATAGTAAATAGCAAAAAACCTCCCAGGTTTTCTGTCAACTGAACATCAGTTGTCAAATCTGTTATGGTTTCGTTCTATTCAGTGTTCTTGTCCAAGAGATATGGATACTTAAAAAGAGGTTAGTTTGCGAAACACACTCAACGTAAGTTTCTTTCATGTTCATTTTCTCATTACTATTCATTGCACGCCAAAAAATAATTGAGAAAAAAAAAGAAAAAAAACTGGTATACGATCTAGCGACGAGAACTTGGTCTTCAAAGTGATATCATTATCTTTTCCCAACGTCGTGTCAGTTCTGAGATGATGGATACCCCGTCAAAAGTCATTTTCGAGCACAATCTTCGCTCTCCTCCGACGACCACTGAGCGAGTAGTGTAAAGAACAAGCAATAAAAATTTCAAGCACTCACCCTGAGCTTGAGCATGTACCGCTCCACCTGGCTGTCCGTCATGGCTCCTCGCTCCTGGATGATGACCTTGAGGGTCTGGTACACGTGCTCCGCCATGGTGCAGTCGCCGCACACGAAGAAGTGGCCGCCCTCCAGGACCAGCTTGCGGTACACGGCGGCCGCCTCGCGCCGCACCAGGTCCTGCACGTACGTCTGCGGGACGGAACGGTCCGGACCAAGGCGTTAGACAGCCGTCTAGAGTGAGACCAGCCTAAGGTCCTCCTTTTCAAAGCACAGGCAGCATAGTAGTACACGGACGAGAGGGGGTGAGGAAAAGTGTGACGTTAGGCTGGTCTGACCATAGTCTCAGCGCACCGCTGCTGGAGGTGCGACAAGGACGGGGATACGAGAACGATCTTCGGGATCAGACCGACGGCAGCAGGGCGATTCCGCACGGCCATTTCGTCTCTCTATCCTTGTCGCACTCACGGGGCGGGTCCATAAGGAGCGAGAGAGAGGACATTACAGAACGATACCCTGAATCCGCCTGCAGAGACGCGCACGGGTTTGACATCATTGGAAAGGCGCTCCGCTCTCCCTCTCACCTTGTCTATGGTGGGCTCCCTCGACAGGGCGAGGAACACCTGGTCGAGCACGCCGTCCTTGAGCATGGCGGCCTTCTCGTCCTTGTACAGGTCGAGCGCGCGCTGCCGGCACCCGAAGAAGAGCCACATGGAGCCGACCGCTGCGTCCGCGCGCTCTGCGCAGAGGACAGAAAGATGAGGCGGTTGTTGTGCGCAGCGCAGCACACCAGGTATTGTCCGACCACCGTGAGTTTAGCACACCAAATGACTAGGAAGGATAGGCTAGCCCATGAGTGCGAGTGAAAGAGATAGGCTATTCTTCCGGCGGGACCACGATAGTACAAGTTGTTGGGTTAGTTGTCCCAGTTGTCCTCGCAGGCGGCGGTTAGAGAAGGTTAGAGGCACTAGAGTGTTAGTCACCAGCTTCCCCCCCGACCTTCAGCGTGAGCAGCGACAGGATGTAGCAGCGCCCCATGCGAAGCACCTGTGGATGCAGACTAACCGTAGAATTGCACCAGGTCCTCGACCGAGAACGACTTTTTTTTAGACATGGGAACCTCCAGGAAGTTGTCTCCCTCCCGCTCCTCCAGCGGTTTCGCGAGGTAGTCCGGCTTTCCTGCGGGGAAAAGTTTATGTTTTTTTCTTATTACGGATGTCACCTGCCGTTACAATCAATCACTGGGACATGTCCGATCTGCAGCGGCCTGGGCAGCCGTGGTCGTAGGCCATGCCACCGATGGAACCTGGGGACGCTACTCTCGGGCAAGATGTTCACATAACCGTCCCGCCCCCGCCCCCGCCCCGCCCCGCCCCGCCCCTTACCAGACAGCTGTGCCTTCCGGTGGTGCCAGAAGCCTCTGAAGGGCGCGACGCCGGTCCCCGGCCCCACCATGATGATGGGCCGGCTGATGTCCGTCGGCAGGTGGAAGTTGGGCGCGCTGCACACACATAGCAGAGGGACAATTCAGTTACCACTTCAAAGACGCACTGTCTGTTTTAAACTCAACCCTGCATGTTGGCATTGGGGTTGTCGTCAGATACTGCTCTAAGTTAGTCTACGTAGAGCACACGTGACGATGTTCAATAAGAGAGAGCACGCCGTGTTAGATACATTTAGGTAATGTGAGGATAGGGTTCTCTTTACATTAGAGGATGGGAATCAGGTGGGTAATGTCCTCATGTTAACAGCAATGTCTGATCTTTTGAGAGAAAAAGGAGAAAACCTTGAAAAACTTCCTGATTTTGAGGAAAATTTCTCAAAATCGTAGTATGTTTAAAAGGAGAAAAATCCTTCATTATGTGAGGGAGCTTCCACAAAACCTGAGGTATTTTTTTCAAAATCAGAAAGCTCCGCTAAGTTTTTTGCTGTACCTCAAAAAATCATTGTTTTTACCGCGTTGATTAATCAGTGCAGACAAACCCCTTTCTTTAAAAATAATAATAAAAAAGGGTCCTTAAGTCTGGATCGGGTACCTGCGCACAAAGAGGTACACGTTCTCGTCGACGGGCGCGTGCTGCAGGTAGGTGGAGCAGACGCCGAAGTGCTCGGGTCCGTCGCCGCCCTGGGTGCGGTACGAGACGACGGCGACGGTGAGGTGCACCTGGTCGCGGTGCACGGCCGGGCTGGACGAGATGGAGTAGAAGCGCGGCTGGAGGGGCGTCAGCTGGGCGCAGAGGAGCGCGCCGGGCGGCCGCACCGAGGGGAACTCCTCGAGCACCTCGAGCAGGTGTGGGAAGCGCCAGTGGCGCCAGTCCTCGTACGCGCCCGACTCGGTCGCCAGGATGGTGAGGCCGCGCTGCTCCTCCGGGTCCGAGGCCTGTGTGGCCAGCCACTGCAGCAGCTGCGGCGTGGGCGGCGTCGTCACGTCCAGGAAGCGCGCCAGCAGCATGCGCAGGGACACGCGCGGCAGGCGGGGGTGCGGCTCCCAGGACTTGACCACGCCTGCGGGACACCAAGAGCTCCCGTGAGGTATACGTGTCATGCGAGGGGTCGTCAACTGCCTTTAGCCGTGTACGGAGGAATATTGGTATTATCAGTAAAATCAGAGTAATAGAGTAATATTGTAATATTGTAGGTAATATGGGTAATATTGATGTAATATTGATGTAATATTGGCAAAAATATGGGTAATATTGATGTAATATGAAGGTAATATCGGTAATATTGAAGTAATATCAGGGTAATATCAGTTTCGTGTACGGAGGAATATCAGAGTTGACGACCCCTTGCGTGTCATGCGAGGGGGAGGGGGCGGTTACTGATAGACCGCTCGGCTTGAGTCGATTACATGACAAGTGCAGCAACTTTTCTAGCAATTTTAAAAAAATTGCAGCTGTAGCAAAAAAATTACAGTTTTTTTTTGTTGGGGCAAAGGAGGGGCAAGACTTAAATTTTTGTACACCTCGTAATTCAGAAAAAAATATCTTTGAAAAATTCCAAAAGTTTGGAGAACGTCAGAAAAATTCTGAGAAAGTCAAAAAATTTGAAACAAGCCTGGCGCTAATTTACGTCACGCCTCACCCCTCTAGAATCAAAATCTGCTGGCAGTAACCAAAAGAATAAATGCTTCTGAATTTTTTTCCACGCCATGTCATTCAGATATGTAGAAAAACATCGGGGGGGGGGGGGGAATCACGAAAATTTAGATATTCTAGCAGAAACCTAATTTGAAAATTGATTCTCCCTTTGGTAATAACCCAAAAAGTCAGTAGAAACAAAAGTAAAACCGGCAGAGCCCATGGTAATAATGGTGCCCCGCCCACACTTACCGTTGGACGTGTGGCTCTCCTTCTCGAGCTGCAGCTCGACCACCTTGTCCGGGTCGCAGGGCTGCTGCAGGTGCGCGATGATGCCGTCCACCAGCTCTGTGCGGTTGATGGCGAACACGCCCACGTGGTCGCCCGGCTGGTACTCCAGCCCCGGTGCCTCCAGCTCCAGCTGCAGCGTCGCCCTGGAGGCGTTGCTGCCGTGCAGGTTGCTCCGCCGCCGCAGCACGCACGCGCGCACGCGCTTGTTGTGGCAGCGCGACAGGCCTACACGTCCAAAAAGTTTTCATATGATGAGACTACCGACGTTGTAGTTATGGTCCAACCTCACCTACATAACCGAGGGGGAAAGCAATCTCGAAAATGGTGTACGAGTGATTACGCGATTACGCCTGTTATTGCGCATATTTACTCCTTATTTTCTCTGTTATTTTGGTTATTTTACTGGGTAACATACGTACGGGCCAGGGTGTACGAGTGATGACGCGAGTGCTTTCCCCCTCTCCTATAACGTAGCGGTGCTTTTCTCAACCGACCTTCGTCAATCTCCTGGGGTTCTGCGTCCACGAACCGGATGCTGGACGGGGATATGCTCTCCGACTTGAAGGCCATGGTGGCCTCCAGGAAGGAATCGTCGTCGTCCAGGCAGAACGTCTCACAGGCCACCTGCGGCGCAGAGCATTGCCACGGAAAAAAACGTATTAGAGCTAAACAGGCTCTCGGTGAAATATTAGCTGCCTTAGCTTATTTGTTTGGGATGCTGGAAAACGTCCGATCTGGTACAGCAAACGCTAGTAGCTAGTGGTGGTGGTGGTGGTGGGTCTCTGGAGACGCAGAGGGGGGGGGGGGGGGGGGGTACAATCGGATGGCGACACCGAGGGGTTCACCACTTTAAAAAATCAGTGTTCACCCAAAAACAAGATCAAAAAAGAAAAAAAAATGAAGAAAAAAAATATATAAAGTCTAGGAAAATTATCGGGAAAAATCAAGAATACATCAGAAAAAAGTCAATAAAAATCAAGAAAAAATAAGAAAAACTAGAAAAATTATAAAAATCGGTGTACGCTTAAATGGATAGTGATGGACCCTTCGGGCGACACCGGGTCGGGGCCGGGTGTCCGGGACACTCACGCTGAACACCTCGGGCGCCCACTTGCGGAACGCCTGCTCCTGCCCGCACATCTCGTCTCCGCACTCCATCTTGAGCAGCCGCTCGCCGCCCAGCTCGCCCAGCAGGTTGTCCACGTACTGGCCGAACGCGCAGAAGTTGGGGTACGCTGAGGAGCCCAGCGCGAACACCGCGAACCTGCAAAGGCAGTGCACGACCCGAGGGGAGGTTAGGGGACCTGGAGGGTACATTTTTAACGACATGGCACTTTTTCTTTCTGCGAAAGACACCGCTGCTCGTCGAAAACAAAATAAATATGAACTTTCTTAAAACCGTTACTTTTTTCCGGGTGCTGTGACACGGCCCGGCCCTGGAGCCTTTCAAAGCGTGTAATCTCATCATGGTGTTATTTCCTCAGCATGAAAGGCGGCAGCCGGCCGGCCGGAGGCCACCGCCGCAGCTTGTGCCTGCCGCAGAGGACGCGGAATACAATTTAAAAGGGGAGCAAAAATAAATTATAATAGTAATAATAATGACAAAAAAAATATATCGACAAGAACGGGGGCATGTTCCAGCTATCTATCGGCCGGCCGGGCGGCCCGCCACCCCCGCGGCGGCATTCCGCTGGAGGGAATGGCGCGGCGAGCTGCGGTTAGGAGTCGAGCCAACTCCACCAAGAGTAGCAGACACGCCCCCCCCCCCGCTCCGCCCCGCCCCGCCCCACCACGCCCCGCCACGCCCCGCCACGCCCCGCCCCCGCCCCGCAGTGGCAGACCTTGTAAGCTGGTGAGTAGCCAGAGAGGTGAATACAGAGCCGATCCCAGACAGTACAAGGCACCGGATGAGCAGAGCAACCGTCTGATTCTGGGGATCGCTCTCGTACCTCACTGGAAAAACTAATGTGACACATGTCACATGTGCACATGTGACCAGTTTAGGTAACATCACGTAATGTTACCATATTTTCGGTAACGTTTGTAATGTTACATCCTTCCATGTTATTACTATAGGCAGACATAACACGTGGCACCGGATGTCACATTACCAAACGTGACCGAGAATTTGGTAACGTTTTGAAATGTGACATAAACTGGTCACATCAATTGATGTGACTCATGTCACATTAGTTTTTCCAGTGCTCCGTCCTTGTCGCACCTACGACGGTGCCTTACATCGGGAGTGCTAGGGCCGCATGAGTGCGACAAAGACAGAGGCCCGAGAGCGCTCTTCGGAAGCAGCCGGCAGGCGGGAGTGAGTTAGCTGAGCGATGCGAAAAAGCGCCTGCGGTGAGCGGGTTAGGCACTCCCGCAACACTCCGCTGCACTGCGGGGCAGCGGGTTGCCTACGCGCTCGTTCCCAGGCGCTGTGCCCGCCGTGTGGTGTGTCGGCTGGTGTGACGTGTGACCCCGCGGCCGCGGCCCAGCGCAGTCCGCTGCCCCGCTCGCAGCTGTGGTTGCTGTGCCCGCCCCGCCCCGCCCCGCCCCGCCCCACCCCACCCCACCTCACCCTGGCGGAATGCGTCATTAATGTGCCGTTGCTGGCCCTGGCTGGCCTGCTTGCTCGGGTTTGGCGGGTGTAGGGCTGGGCCGAGAGGGGGGAGGGGGTTACTACGAAAAATCATTGTACGGCCACCGAAAATCATTTTAAAGAACCATTAAAAAAATCAACAAAATCCGAAATCAAATTAAATTAAGAAGAAAAATAGAAAAAAATACAAAAAAATCGAAAACAAACGAACCGAAAAGATATCAGAAATAGGGAGAAGATATCAGAAATAGGGAGAAGATATCAACATTCGTCAAAAAGCAACAGCAATTTTCCTTGAAAATTTAAAAGAAAAATCAAATCAAAAGTCAAAAAGGTCATTGTACACATTTTGTATGAATGATTTCGGCTGAGCCGCAGGAGATCCCTCCCCCCTGATCATCCTCACTGCACTCCCGTCAGCCCCCCGCCCCCAACCACTTCACACAAAACGTTGACACAGCTAGCACAGCTTAAAATATCCACAGGTCTTCCAGTCTAGTAGGGAACCATTCTCTCTCTCTCTCTCTCTCTCTCTCTCTCTCTCTCTCTCTCTCTCTCTCTCTCCCTCCCTCTCTCCCTCCCTCTCTCCCTCTCTCTCTCCCTCCCTCCCTCCTTCCCCCCCCTCCCTCCCTTACTCACTCACTCACTCACTCACTCACTCACTCACTCCCCTAACAGAAGTTGAAATCCCAAAATTGTCCCTTTGAAGTACCAAATTTGTCCCTCAACTTTTCAAGGGACTTGGAGGGGATTTGGCACTTGCTCAAATCCCTCTGAAGTCCCTGCCCCCCGAAATCCCTCCGAAGTTCCATTTGCGATCGCGATGCCTTTTTGACCTAATCGAAAAAGTGGTTTAGGAGGACTCCCAGGTCGTTTTTAACACGTCACAAGGAATTCAGATGTTCAGAAACAATATACTGTATTGTATAGTTGTCTCCTTCATACATGTTTCATCCATGAACGGTGCTTTAAAACCGCCAGACAGCCATGCGACTAGGATTCAGCGGTAGTTACGCAGGGACTTCAGAGGGATCTGAGCAAGGGCGAAAACCCCTTTCAGTCGTGAAATCCCAACTCCCTCATATGCTACTATTTGGGACTTCCAGGGGATTTGGACTTTGGGATCTCGAGGGACTTTGGACTTTGGGACAAATTTGGGATTTCAACTTCTGTTAGGGTCACTCACTCACTCACTCACTCACTCACTCACTCACTCACTCACTCACTCACTTGCTCGCTCACTCACTCCACTGAGAAGAAGGGGAGGCCACCGGGGCCGCCGCCGGTAATTACTTATTACTGTCTGCTTGCCGCGGGGCCCGCGGGGACGGGGCGGGCGAGGCGGAGGGAGGGAGGGAGGTGCACCGACCAAAGGTTTCAAGGGCAACAAGTGTGTACACATTCCCTGCAGCTTCTCGCCGCCGCTGTAAAGTAGGAGCGGGTCGGAGGAGGGGGATTGTCACCCAGCACACCACGCCACACCCTGCCCTGATGAAAGTATGAAAGCTCCCAACCCATCCCCCGCCTGCCCGGCCCCGGCCCCGGCCCCGGCCCCGGCCCGGCCAGAGCGGACAAAGCAGCGGGAAATGAGGCTCCAAGCAAGAAAAAAAAATCAAGATACGACACGGCGCGCCGACGGCGGCCCGAAATAACGATAGGTTGGGGGGAGAGGGAGAGGGAGAGAGAGAGAGAGAGAGAGAGAGAGAGAGAGAGAGAGAGCGCTCCGCCGAAACAAGCTTTGCTACCACTGCCCCGCACGCTCGCACAGCAGGCGGCGGGGCTTATAAATGCCATCCGAATGCAGCGCGGTGGGGGTGGGGATGGGGGTCACTAGGTCCACGGGGCCACCCCTTCCCCCTCCCCCCGGTCCATTATCATATTCATGTCCACATTCGCCTCACGCAGGCGCGGTTTAAGGGGGGGGCGGGGGGGGCGATCGCCCCCCCCTTCGGTCACTAGATAGCCGCCTGGAAAGTAGGCAAATAGCGCGACAAAACCCCTGTATGTAGGCAACCTGGGGTGCGCCGCCCCCCCCTCCAGTCGGACCTTAAACCGCGCCTGGCCTCACGCGCCTTACGGAGTGCACCCCGTGCGCCGGGCCTGGCCGGGTCCGGTAGAGGTGCAGTTCACGGGAAAAAAAAGTTAAGCTGTGTTAACTAAATGTTAGCTGTCATAGCTAATATGTTTGCTGATATCGTGACAAGCAAGTTTTTTTTTTAGCTACCACAGCGATATGTTTGCTGCCATAGCGACACGGCAGCTATGAGAGCTAATGCGTCATCTGCAGGAGAAAACGCAATGTTTGATTCAGTGAATGGGATGTTCTCTACCCTAACTAAGCCTTTGCTAAATCCAGCTAAGCGTTAGTTGTAGTAGCTAATTTTTGCCTACCAGAGACAATATTTAGCTATGGTAGCTTATAAGTTGCTTGTCACGATATCAGCTAACATATTAGCTACGGCAACTTATGTATTTTTTTCCGTGTTGAGGGCCACTAAGGTGCAGTGGGCAGTGGGCCGTCGTCTGATTCCGGAGATCGCTCTCGCACCAAAGTCCTTGTCGCTCTCATGGGGCCTTACCATTACCATCTTCGACATAGGGCACCGCCATAGGTGTGACAAGGACAGAGGTACGAGAGTGCGATTGGCAGGCTGCTGCACCCTCTGACTCTTGCTCGAGCCTGCTCGTGCTGCCGGCGACTGCAGCACTCATCCACTTCAACTTTGGTACCACAGTATTAACAGGGCAACGCGAACTCTGGGAGTCATTTATACCACATAAATTAGAAAAAAGAACAAGAGGAATATCAGCCCCCTCCTTCCCCTCTCCCCACACACACAAATCCGGAAATATATTTTCTAAATATTACAAAAAATTCACGAAAATAAAAAAGTTTAAAACTATTCAAGAAAATTCCTACTCACCGCACGTTGCTCAGGGGGCCGAAGTGGTCCTCGGGAGCGTCCAGGCGGCTGGAGCCGTCCGGAGCCGTGGGCTCCGTGCAGCTGTTGGCCTTGATGAAGGACTTCGAGCTGGCCATGCTGCAACACCGACGAAAGGATCAATACGTTGATGTCCATAGTCACATACCAGTAAAACCTTAAACAAAAGACTTGGAAACAAAAATAATCAAAAGACAGGTCTGTCGCCGTGAAATAATTTTAAACTTCAAGAACGTAGACCGTCGTTCATTTTTCTTCTTCTTTTTACGCGTCTTGGTGGACTTGCTAATCTGTTTCGCAAAGTTTAGGGTCGTGAAGAGGAGGCGGGGATGTCTAAGAGAATCACAATATTTCATTCTGACGCGTCAGCTGGGAGATCTCGCCCCAGCAGCGATGTGTGCGTGTGTGTGGACGAGTCCGTGTGAATGTGTGTGCGCATTCTCGCCATGCATATCTTGCAGCTCTCCGTCAGGTCTCTCGACAAGCACGCGTAATTTCGTGAAAAAGCGCGCGCGGAACGCGTTACGACGCTGTTCAAAACACCTTTGTCGAGGGAATGCATCGCCCCATGCCCCCATTATTTATGGAAAAGCGCAGCCGCAGCAGCAAGGGGGGTGAGTCTGGCTCTGACGCTGGAGACCACGTGTGTATGAGAGAGAGAGAGAGAGAGAGAGAGAGAGAGAGAGAGAGAGAGAGAGAGAGAGAGAGAGAGAGAGAGAGAGAGAGAGAGTTAGGGAGGGAGGGAGGGAGAAGGAGAGCGCTTTGCACATGAGCATGAAGGCGTTGTCTTGCCTGCCTTGCACCTAATCCATCAGAACTCTCTCTCTAGCGCTCCCTCTCTCTCCCTCTCCTCCCTGTCTTCGCCTTCCCCGAAAACACCCCCTAATCAACCAAACCACGCGGCAAATTTCCCTTTCATCTCTCTCCCCCGGTGCCCCTTCTTTTTTCCCCCTCCCCTCTGCATTTTTGTTATTTCTCATATTCCTATTTATTTCTCCCCATACTGGCGCGGCACGCGGGTCGGGTCGCGGGCGCGGGAGAAGGGGGGGGGGCAGTTGACTGCGCGGCGCGCGCGCGACAGACTGACGGTTTGTTCCGCGCCGCGCTCACGTATCTCGGTCGACTGGGTCGCAGCGTCTCTGTCCCTCCTCCTCCCCTTCCTCCTCGTCCTCGTCGTTGTCCTCGTCGTCCTGCTCCCCGACGTCCTCCTCCTAGTCCTCGCTCTCGTCCTCCTCGTCCTCGTCGTCCTCGTCGTCCTCGTCCTCGTCTTCCTCGTCTTCCTCGTCCTCGTCGTCCTCGTCGTCCTCGTCGTCCTCGTCGTCCTCGTCGTCCTCGTCCTCGTCGTCCTCGTCCTCGTCGTCCTTGTCGTCCTCCTCCTCCTTGTCCTCCTCATCCTCTTCCTCCTTCTTCTCGTCATCTTCGTCCTCCTCCTCGTCGTCGTCCTCCTCTCCCCTCTCCACCGCCGCCTCGTCGCGTTCCTCTTCCGCCGCCACATCACCGCGACCCCACGTACAATATGAGTACGCGAGAGATTAGGTTTTTCAAAAGGCCTCCCTCCCCCACCACCCCTCCCCCTTCCTCCATAGATGACGCGCCTGGCTAAAAACTTTGACGTGTGGCGGGGCTGGAGGGCGGCAGCACGTCGCAGACGGATAACTTTCACCCGTCTCAGATAAGCCCGATGCTCAGGCAAGCCGTGACCAAGTTTTGATGGAGCGCACTATAGACTTTGGTCGCGAGAGGCCCACCTCTGCAGTGGCGGCGCGAGTCGTCATGAGACTCTCTTCAGTAAAAAAAAAAGCAGTCCAAAATTCTTTAACAATTTACTCATTCTTAAGCAGTAATTTACTCAACATAAAATGCGGAATTTTCTATCAGATGCGGTGCGGATTTTTTTTTCATGTAATTTTGCAGCTTTAACCTCACATCCACCGAGAATCAAAGCTCGGAGGACTGGAACCCGTCGTCACACCTCCAGGGTGACAGGTAAAAGGGGCCTTTTTTTTGAACTACCGATTCTACAGAATTTGGCATCGGCGGGCACAGAATTACCCATTTCTGTATCACAAATCCGATAAAGGAACTATCAAAGATATTTTCTTTTTTGGTTTTTCTTTAGTTGGACGTCAGCGAAAGAATAGAGCAGACAGTAAGACTCGTTATCCTGCGGTGCGATAAGGAGGAGGCGACGAGGTCTCTGTCGGCGTGGGGTAGCGCGGCGCGGTGCGGCTCTGAGAGGCTAGGAGTCTGGGCTCCCACCCCGTCCCAGCCGCATTTGTGTCCCAATGGGGCATCCCCTGCAGTCTTCTATCCCCCCCCCCCTCCCCCTCGCTCCAACTCTCCCACACAGTGCCTGATTTCTTTCACATTATTTGACAGGAGGGAAAAAGAAAGAAAGAGAAAGACAGAGACGAGAGAAACGTGGGGGCGGCCGGTTTTCGCGCGCGAGCAGGCCGTGCCTTCTATAACGGAACCGACAACGAAGAAAAAGAGGGAAAGAGATACGAAAAAGATGAGCAGGGGTAAAGAGAAATAGAGAGGCAGCGAATAAGGAAGCGGCCTGCCCCGCACCGCCCCGCACCGCCCCACCGGGGACCCACGCGCTGCAGAGGAGTACAATGGAATGTGATGAGTGCCGCGGTGCGTTTACGGATGATCAACCATTCAGGGGATGCGGTTTGGGCGGTGTTGTGTGTGGCGTGGCGGGGCGTGGCGCAGTGCGGCGGACGCGGGGAGTGTGCGGTCGCGCTTGTCCGTCCCGCCTCCCCCCACCCCACCCCACCCACCCCGCCCCACCCACCCCACCCCACCCCACCCCACCCTACCCCACCCCACCCCACCCCACGCCTCCCCGCCCGCCTTATCCGCCTCCAAAAGCGATTCGAGTGACGTTTGGCGGGCCGGCCCGGGAAGAAGCGTGGTGTTGCGGGGCGTGGCGGGGCGTGGCGGGGCGTCCCGCTCACAGACGCAGACGGTCTGGACTGGGCCGGCTCGGCTGCTGGTCACGGGCCACCAGAGGATACAGGATACGTCTTGTTAGGGACCCACTGGATCCACGGCTCCGATCCTCCTCGGAAGAGCGGCCCGGCGCGGCGGGCCCGGCGGCGGCGGAGCCGAGCGACCGAGCCGAGCGGAGCCGAGGAGGATCGGAGCCGAGCGGAGCCGAGGAGGATCGGAGCCGAGCCGAGGCTGGATCCGGTGGGCAGGAGGATCGGAGCCGAGCCGGATCGGACCCAGTAGGATCAAAGCCAAGAGGCAAGTCTAGTAGGATCGGAGCCGAGTGGAACCAAGTTGGACGCAGTGGGATCAGAGTCTTCAAAATATTATATATTTTCCATTACCTTGGACTTTTATGATATCAATCAAGAAAGTAATTTTTGAAAATAATATTTGAGTATAAGGTTTAGAAGTATTTTCTTAAGAGTCTTAAAAACATGATACATTTTCCATTACCTTGAACTTTTATCAAATCAATATCAAAAAAGTAATTTTTGAAAATAATATTTGATCATAAAGTTTAGAAGTATTTTCTCTCATGTTTATTTTTAAGTCGAGTCAATTAAATTAAAATGTTCACAACTTCATAGTTAACAGAAATTTTCTTTCTTTGCTCAGTTCTGAATTCATCTACAACCATGTCTCTTTTCATCAGTTTGTGAATTACAAATTACGCTGAATTTATCAGAATACTCAACTAAAGTTCTGAATTGGTCGAATGGTAAATTCCAACGTAATCATTTTTCTTTTGAAATGGCCACAACGCTTTTAAGCCGTTGTGAAATCTCATCAGTAATAAACCTCCGTATATGACAAAATTGCACTGGGGAAAAAGGAAAAGTGTGCAGAAGTAAAATAGTGGAATAGACTTAAAACACATTTATTCATATTTATTTACATCACAGATTTTAATTTCATGATAATAGGGTAAAAAAAGTATTCACTAAACCATATGAGATTTAAATATTAGTATTGCAGACAGTTAATACCAAAGGTAATCGTTATCACATATATTTCCCCAGTTCTTGGTTCTACTTCAAAATGTTCCGAACATGTGACATTCACACAGCGAACAAACTTATCACCATACTAACTGCCAAAACAGCTATTATAAATTAATGTTTAATTTGTGGTTTTCTCAATGACATAAATCTGAAAGAGAATGCTATAAAATACAAGACACACCACTTATTACACAAACTGCGAAGGAAAGACTGTAACTTGCCCCCCGTCTGAAAACCAACTGAACGCCAGGAAAGCTATTACAAACTATAAAACTCAGAAATATTACAAGCTTATTAAATCCATTTCAGCTTTTACCAATTAGAAATCACCTTCAAAAGTCAACAGTCATCATCAAATCAGACTCCAAAACGTTGAAGCGTGTAAAATTGCCAACAAGTTTAAGTATCCATTGCCGTGTATACCCTGCTTCTACATTTATTACAAAATAATGTGATGATTCGAAGAAGCAACAGTTTGAGAGACAGATGGGAGCGCACGCTCGAATCTAAAAAAAAATATTTCATAAAGATGCAACGACAGAATAAACAACAGCTTCTGCTGGTTGAACCAACCGACCAAAACACTGCACGACACCACTGAAAACAATGCCCTCTGAAACTAAATGCACTTGGTGCTAAATGCAGTATGTATCATCACGTTATTAGAACGGTTAAAATCCCTTTCACAATACCAGCAAGAATGTTCCTGTTCTTCATTAAGGAGAAATTTGTGATGTCTTTTGAGGTTAGTCGCCGGCCGGCTGAGGCCTGCACTACAAACATCGCACACAAACCTGAAAAGAAAACAATCACGATTAGTTCTTTATATTGTAAATAACAAGCACTATCAAAACTTCATGATACTCACATGGTTCAAAGGATAAACACGGCGACAGCACGATAAGAACAAAAATATAAACCAAAACAAACAGCGGCTCTGATCCTCTCGGCGTCGGCGTGGCGTGGCGTGGGGCTCGGCTCCGGCTCCGATCCTCCCGAGCGCCTTCGGCTCCGAACCCACTCGGCTCTCGGCTCGGCTCCCGAGGAGGATCGGAGCCGTGGATCCGGGTGGGTCCCTAACCGCTCCTTACAGGATGGCAGCAGCCGAACGAGCTAAAGCCCCCACGAGCCCGAGACCCGCAAACCGCAGCCGGAAGCGTCCGGAACGATTGAACACCCCGTTTCCGCGATTTGGAAACAAAGGCGCGGTCTCTGGTGCGGGGCAGCGGTGTGTGTGTGGGGGGAGGGGGGGGGGACGGGGGCAGGCGGGCAGAGGTTGATGCAGGGGTGGGGGCGCGCGCGGCGTGGACGGGGCATCCTGCTGAACTCGACGGCACGGTCTCGCGTCCGGCGTCCGGTCACGGCTTGACATAGCGACGCGACAGACATGTTGCGAGGAAATCAGGCAATAAGTGGCCGAGCACAGAGAGGAGTAAAGGTGGGCTGTATCTCCGGCTGCCTAACACGCACTCTGCTGTTACTCTGTTAAAATATTTTGTTCAAATTTTAGTGCATTATAATTTTTGAGCTGACACATTTTTAGATCATTGCTAATCGCGGAGCCATTTATTTACAGTTACAATGAAAGTAAGTCTTAACGAACACATCGGACTTGTGAACTAAGTGGGCGACTTTTTTTTCAAAAACATAGACATGAGGTACTTGCACACTTAATGAGGAGCAATCATTTGACAACTACATTAACTAGCTCCACCAATTATCAGCCTTGTCATCATATTTAAGCTACAAGTTTGTTCTAGCTCACCTAGTTCCCCTCAGGCTGTAAAATTATAGTTTCAAAAAATATACATCTTGCAGCGCAACTCTTTGCCGCAGGTGCGAGCATGTTGCCTGGCAAATAGGCGCAGATTAAGTACGTTTCAGACCACTGCTGTCTCTGGGCTACTGTTACCTTTCGTTTCTAGCAACGACGCAAGCGTTGACATTGAGGAGGATACGGGTAAAGCCTTACCTGATGCTGTGCTCCGAGCCGTTGGTTAGCCCCGTCTCGCTCATCTTCATGGCGTACAGGTTCTGCGCGAACACCTGCAAACCAAAGACACGAACGTGAGGATAATTGAGGGGCGAAGACACCCTTGGCGATGACCCTGGGCGGAGTGGGTCGGGGCTGGGGTGAGCACGGCGTCAAGTGTCTAGCCCCCGGGGGAGGCCCTCACCCCCGTCACCTCGGTAACACGGCATGGCGGGCGGGCGGTTCTCTCTCTCTCTCTCTCTCCCTCTCTCTCTCTCTCTCTCTCTCTCTCTCTCTCTCTCTCTCTCTCTTACTCACACAAACACACACACGTCATATTAACGCCCCCACTGCTTAACGCCAGGTGGTCGCTGCTCGAGGAGTCTGCAGTGGGTGGGGTTAGTCACCCTGACGTGTCGAGGAGGGAGGGAAGCGAGGGAGGAAGGGAGAGAGGGAGGGAGGGAGGGAGACAGAGAGAGAGAGATAGGGATGGAGAGGGGCCGTGCTGGGATGGGGAGGGCGGACGCAGGCGGACGCTGCATTGCCTGTGTCGCAGTCGGCTCGGCTCGGCTCGGCTCGGCTGCCAATGGCTCCCGCTCCTGGCTCCCGGTGCCCACGGGACCCATTCTCAGACATGAAATGTAATCAGGTTTATCGGATGCGGATGCTTGACCTCCCCCTTTCTCTTTCTATACCCCCCCCCCCCCCCTTGCCGCGCGCTCTCGATCTTCTCCACCTGCCTACCGGGCACGGCGCCTGTGGGGTGGGGGGGTGGGGGGTTCCCCGCAGGACCCCGAGGCCGGACGTACGGGGGAGGGTGGGGGACGTCAAATAGACTCTGGCGTAAGATCGGGGGCAGCAGCCGCAGGTAGGGTGGAGGCATTTCTCCGGCCAGGGCACGGCAGGGTACCTGGACGGGTTCAAGGGTCTGGTCTAGTGTGCACATTCTGAAAAGTTTTCTGAATTTTTCATAGAAATTTGGTGAATTTGCACCTAAAATTACCAAAATGTTTCGTGAATTTCCCTTTTTTTTTTTGTAAATTTCTATTTTTTTTTTATTGTTTCTGAATATTCCTGAACTACGAGGTGTACAAAATTTCAGAGCTGTTTCCCCCTCGGGTTGAGTTTGGCCAACTGCCACTGTGGCTGGCTACCTCTTCCCAAGGGTGGCGACTTTGAAGTGAATAATGACAATTTTAAATTGAAAGTTAAAGCTGGCCTTATCGTTTCTTACGTATGAATATTATTTTTGGTCTGTGTTTTAAGGTGTATCAAGGTATCATCTTCTGACAGGGAGCTACGATCTGCCTCGGCAAGGTGCTCCAGCTGGTCTAGAGCATGGAGAAGGACAAATTGTAGTCCTTCTCCACGGGCTGGAGTGGCAGCAGGGCGTGGCGTGGCGGGGAGTGGCGGGGCGTGGCGGGGCTTGGCGGGGCGGGGCGGGGCAGATCGGGCACCTTGTCCTCTCCTGCCGTGCAGATGGCGTGCCGCCACAGGAGCGAGGCCGGCGCGGGTGATCGGGGACGTCAAGGACAGCGACAGCCCCGGGACCTGCTGCCGTTGCGGGGTGTATATCATAGGCCCTACTTATTTTTGACCTACTCGTTTTTTGAAAGGTAGTGCAGGCATTGCCTCGTAATCTGTCCTCGGTAGGTCAAGCTGGTCTTCCGGGAGTGGGCTTCCCTTTGTTTGAGGGAAGACATTCGCCCAAAATTTGACCTTTTCTGGAGTGGAGTTTAATATTTGACAAGGCTAGACCTACCGAACTCCTTGAGAGGAAGGGCCTCTGCATTGCAAAGTCTTATAGAGATGTGCGAATCAGGTATTTTCCCCTCGAATCCAATCGAATCACCGAACAAAATCCTCGAATCGAGTCGAACCATCTACATTTACGACATTCAGTCACCAACATTCAGTCACATTCACGACATTTTACCATCTACATTTATGACATTCAGTCACCACATTCAGTCACATTCACGACATTCACGTGCACGACCTTCAAAGTCACGACATTCACCATTCACAGTCACGACATTCACAGTCACGACATTCACCATCCACATTCACGACATTCATAGTCACGACATTCACAGTCACGACATGCACAGTCACGACATTCATCATCCACATTCACGACATTCATAGTCACGACATTCACAGTCACGACATTCACAGTCACGACATTCACAGTCACGACATTCACAGTCACGGCATTCATAGTCACGACATTCACAGTCACGACATTCACAGTCACGACATTCACAGTCACGACATTCACAGTCACGACATTCATAGTCACGGAACTCACAGTCACGACATTCACAGTCACGATATTCACAGTCACGACATTCACAGGCACGACATTCACAGGCACGACATTCACAGTCACGACATTCACAGTCACGACATTCACAGTCACGATATTCACAGTCACGACATTCACAGGCACGACATTCACAGGCACGACATTCACAGTCACGACATTCACAGTCACGACATTCACAGTCACGACATTCACAGTCACGACATTCACAGTCACGACATTCACAGTCACGACATTCACAGTCACGACATTCACAGTCACGACATTCACAGGCACGATATTCACAGGCACGACATCCACAGTAACGACAATCACAGTCACGACATTCACAGTCACGACATTCACAGTCACGACATTCACAGTCACGACATTCACTGTCACGACATTCACTGTCACGACATTCACAATCACGACATTCACAGTCACGACATTCTCAGTCACGACAATCATAGTCACGGCATTTACAGTCACGACATTCACAGTCACGACATTCACAGTCACGACATTCACAGTCACGACATTCACAGTCACGACATTCACAGTCACGACATTCACAGTAACGGCAATCATCATCCACATTCACGACATTTACAGTCACGACATTCACAGTCACGACATTCAACACCCACATTCACGACATTCACAGTCACGACATACACAGTCACGACATTCACAGTCACGACATTCACAGTCACGACATTCACAGTCACGACATTCACAGTCACGACATGCACAGTAACGGCATTCATCATCCACATTCACGACATTTACAGTCACGACATTCACAGTCACGACATTCAACATCCACATTCACGACATTCACAGTCACGACATTCACAGTCACGACATTCACAGTCACGACATTCACAGTCACGACATTCACAGTCAAGACATTCATAGTCACGGAACTCACAGTCACGACATTCACAGTCACAACATTCAAAGTCACGACATTCACAGTCACGACATTCACAGTCACGACATTCACCATTCACAGTCACGACATTCACAGTGACGACATTCACAGTCACGACATTCACAGTCACGACATTCATAGTCACGGAACTCACCTCACGACATTCACAGTCACGACATTCACAGTCACGGCATTCACAGTCACGACATTCACAGTCAGGACATTCACAGTCACGACATTCACAGTCACGACATTCACAGTCACGACATTCACAGTCACGACATTCACTGTCATGACATTCACGGTCACGACATTCACAGTCACGACATACACAGTCACGACATTCACAGTCACGGCATTCACAGTCACGACATGCAGAGTCACGACATGCACAGTCACGACATTCACAGTCACGTCATTCACAGTCACGACATTCACAGTCACGACATTCACTGTCACGACATTAACAGTCACGACAATCATAGTCACGGCATTCTAAGTCACGACATTCACAGTCACGACATTCACAGTCACGACATTCACAGTCACGACATTCACAGTCACGACATTCACAGTCACGACATGCACAGTAACGGCAATCATCATCCACATTCACGACATTTATAGTCACGACATTCACAGTCACGACATTCAACACCCACATTCACGAAATTCACAGTCACGACATTCACAGTCACGACATTCACAGTCACGACATTCACAGTCACGACATGCACAGTAACGGCATTCATCATCCACATTCACGACATTTACAGTCACGACACTCACAGTCACGACATTCAACATCCACATTCACGACATTCACAGTCACGACATTCACAGTGACGACATTCACAGTCACGACATTCACAGTCACGACATTCACAGTCACGACATTCACAGTCACGACATTCACAGTCACGACATTCACAGTCACGACATTCACAGTCACGACATGCACAGTCACGACATTCACCATTCACAGTCACGACATTCACAGTGACGACATTCACAGTCGACTGTGAATGTCATCACTGTGAATGTCGTGACTGTGAATGGTGAATGTCGTCACTGTGAATGTCGTGACTGTGAATGTCGTGACTGTGAATGTCGTGACTGTAAATGTCGTGAATGTGGATGATGAATGCCGTGACTGTGCATGTCGTGACTGTGAATGTCGTGACTGTGAATGTCGTGACTGTGAATGTCGTGACTGTGAATGTCGTGACTGTGAATGTCGTGACTGTGAATGTCGTGACTGTGAATGTCGTGACTGTGAATGTCGTGACTGTGAATGTCGTGACTGTGAATGTCGTGACTGTGAATGTCGTGACTGTGAATGTCGTGACTGTGAATGTCGTGACTGTGAATGTCGTGACTGTGAATGTCGTGACTGTGAATGTCGTGCCTGTGATGTGACTGTGAATGTCGTGACTGTGAATGTCGTGACTGTGAATGTCGTGACTGTGAATGTCGTGACTGTGAATGTCGTGACTTTGAATGTTGTGACTGTGAATGTCGTGACTGTGAGTTCCGTGACTATGAATGTCTTGACTGTGAATGTCGTGACTGTGAATGTCGTGACTGTGAATGTCGTGACTGTGAATGTCGTGACTAAGAATGTCGTGACTGTGTATGGTGAATGTCGTGACTGTGAATGTCGTGACTGTGAATGGTTTATGTCGTGACTGTGAATGTCGTGAATGTGGAGGTCGAATATCGTAACTGTGAATTTCGTGACTGTGAATGTCGTGACTGTGAATGTCGTGACTGTGAATGTCGTGACTGTGAATGTCGTGACTGTGAATGTCGTGACTGTGAATGTCGTGACTGTGAATGTCGTGACTGTAAATGTCGTGAATGTGGATGATGAATGCCGTGACTGTGCATGTCGTGACTGTGAATGTCGTGACTGTGAATGTCGTGACTGTGAATGTCGTGACTGTGAATGTCGTGACTGTGAATGTCGTGACTGTGAATGTCGTGACTGTGAATGTCGTGACTGTGAATGTCGTGACTGTGAATGTCGTGACTGTGAATGCTGTGACTATGATTGTCGTGACTGTGAATGTCGTGACTGTGAATGTCGTGACTGTGAATGTCGTGACTGTGAATGTCGTGACTGTGAATGTCGTGACTGTGAATGTCGTGCCTGTGATGTGACTGTGAATGTCGTGACTGTGAATGTCGTGACTGTGAATGCCGTGACTGCGAATGTCGTGACTGTGAATGTCGTGACTGTGAATGTCGTGACTGTGAATGTCGTGACTGTGAATGTCGTGACTGTGAATGTCGTGACTGTGAATGTCGTGACTGTGAATGTCGTGACTGTGAATGTCGTGACTGTGAATGTCGTGACTGTGAATGTCGTGACTGTGAATGTCGTGACTGTGCATGTCGTGACTGTGAATGTCGTGACTGTGAGTTCCGTGACTATGAATGTCGTGACTGTGAATGTCGTGACTGTGAATGTCGTGACTGTGAATGTCGTGACTGTGAATGTCGTGACTGTAAATGTCGTGGCTGTGAATGTCGTGACTGTGAATGTCGTGACTGTGTATGTCGTGACTGTGAATGTCGTGATTGTGAATGCCGTGACTGTGAATATCGTGACTGTGAATGCCGTGACTTTGAATGTCGTGACTGTGAATGTCGTGACTGTGAATGTCGTGACTGTGAATGTCGTGACTGTGAATGTCGTGACTGTGAATGTCGTGACTGTGAATGTCGTGACTGTGAATGTCGTGACTAAGAATGTCGTGAATGTGGATGGTGAATGTCGTGACTGTGAATGTCGTGACTGTGAATGTTGTGACTGTGAATGGTGAATGTCGTGACTGTGAAGGTCGTGCACGTGAATGTCGTGAATGTGACTGAATGTGGTGACTGAATGTCATAAATGTAGATGGTAAAATGTCGTGAATGTGACTGAATGTTGGTGACTGAATGTCGTAAATGTAGATGGTTCGACTCGATTCGAGGATTTCTATAGGTGATTCGAATCGATTCGAGGGGAAAATACCTGATTCGCACATCTCTAAGACTTTGCAATGCAGAGGCTACTCCTCTCAATGAGTTCGGTAGGTCTAGCCTTGTCAAATATTAAACTCCACTCCAGAAAAGGTCAAATTTTGGGCGAATGTCTTCCCTCAAACAAAGGGAAGCCCACTCCCGGAAGACCAGCTTGACCTACCGAGGACAGATTACGAGGCAATGCCTGCACTACCTTTCAAAAAACGAGTAGGTCAAAAATAAATAGGGCCTATGATATACACCCGCCGTTGCGCCGGGCGGGGCGGCGGGGGGCGGGGCGGGGCGGGGCCAGGTGGGGAGACCAGCTGCCCTAGGGCCTTCTCCAGTGGGGTAATGAAGCCCTCTGGCCTGCCAGGGACCGCCGGCCCGGCCGGCCCCCAACCCATGGCGAGGCGAGGCGGGGTGGGGGTGGGGTGGGGTGGAGTGGAGAAGTGAGAGGCGGGGTAGGGCCCGGGCGGGAGAGGTGGCCGGTGACGCAGGGCATCCCAGGTGAAACTGGTGAGGGGTTGATAGCGGCAGCCACTTAGGCCCCGTCAAGTGCCTCGCCCGAGTGCTATAGGGGTAGTGGAAGAGCGGGGACGGGGCGGGGGGAGGGGGGAGGTCCAGTTCACACCCCCGTCCGCCTCGGTTCAGGATCAGGTGACTCGCACCAACTAATTTCAACATGTCCGCTCCCCTCCTCTCTCTCTCTCTCTCTCTCTCTCTCTCTCTCTCTCTCTCTCTCTCTCTCTCTCTCTCTCTCTCTCTTTCTGCGCGCCACCTCCTGGGTGTCACGTTAAAAAGGCTTTCCATCCGTCCGAGCCGAGCTTAGCCTGTAGAATTACAAAGTAAAAGCCTAGAGTGTCCGAGAAAAAAAAAATCCCACCATGTTGAAGAGGCCAATGGGCGGGTATGTGAATCCCTGTGATCCTCAGGGATCGCACCCCCTTCGGGATGTGTGGCGGCATGCGCAGCACGCTCTCGTCACCGAGCGACGTGCCCACGCCCACCCCGCTCCGCCCCACCCCATCCTGCCCCTCCCCGCCCCGCCGTGGCCGCGGGTCTCAAAGCACACACACGTCGCACTTTCTCCCCTGCACTCCTGCCCGATTGTTTTCCTTGGCGGACTGGGCTGGAGGCCAAAAAAAGGGGGGGCTGTGCGGTCACCACCCAGGCTATAACTACCCCTTACCCCCACTCTTGGGGCCTAGTTACGCCGCCAGGCTTAACACGAGAGCTCACCTCAGGAAGTTTCGTGCTTTGCTGCCTCTGATTACAACGCGTTCCGCGTTTTTATCAGCTGCGTCATCTCTGAACAAGCGCGGCAGCGGCTGTTAGTCGCACTCCCAGCTCTCCTCGTCTCTCTCTCTCTCTCTCTCTCTCTCTCCCTCTCTCCCTCTCTCCCGCTCTCTCCCTCTCTCCCTCTCTCCCTCTCTCTGATCTCGTCCTCTCTCGCGCGGCGGCGGCTCGTTCGGTGTCCGTGCGGGGGGTGGTCGGGTTGTGGTGGAGAGGGGAGAGGGGAGAGGGGGAGAGCAACGCAAGGGGAGAGACAAACCGAATGGGTCGCCCCCGGCAATTGCACAACTTACACAAACATTGTTGGCATGATTCTCGCCATCCCCGGGCTGGAATTGGGGGAGGGGGGCTGGGGGAGGGGAGGGGGGGAGAGAAGCAGCAGGTTCAAGGAGGAGCGTCCCTCACCTCCCCCCTCCCCCACAGGTGGAGCGGAGCGGGCCGAAAGCGTCGGTGGAGGACACAAATCGTCATCCTTTGTTCAGTTCGTACCTCTCCTCAAAGAGCACCTCTCCCAATGTGAGTAGAGGTCCCTTGTAAAAATCCCTGTACGCCCCCCCCCCCTCCCCCATTTTTTAAAAAATCTAAGTAAAACTAGGAGTACGTGCGGCAGGCACGTAGTTGCTGAGCGAAGTGTAAATGGAAAAATGAGGGACGGTTTCAACCCAACCGCCGTTTTGGTAGGCAACCTTCAAGTCAGTCAGTCAATTACGGAGGAAAAGGGGGGGATAGGGAGCAGAGGGGGGGGGGAAGGGACATGGGAGTAGGAGGCAGGAAACATCTTTGTAGGGGGAGGGGGGGCAAGCCACAATTACCCTTGCCGGTTCGGTGCCACTCACTGTGAAGTGGTAGGTGTCGAAAGACGCCAAATTTTTGGCATTCATGAAAAACACAGTAATTGGCGAAAAACGCCAAAATTTGACATCGATTGATGCCATTTTTTGGCGTCTCGTGAACACCAGAAATTTGGCGTCTTTTGATGCTAACAGTTTACAGTACTGGTCCCCGAACCCACCGAAAGACATTCTAGGCGTAGCACCACTATAGCACAGGTATGATAAGCACCCCCTCGGAGAGTCCTCCTGAAGTCAGAAGTCCAATACAACCCGATGGGATCGCCTTCAAAATGCGGTTGTCCTCACACTAACTGGATTTGTAGCTTTCATTTGCACAAAGTTAAACCTACGCTTCATTTGCACAAATTTATGCACAAACTTGCAGCTTTTTATGCAAATCTATGCACGAAAAAGTACATTTCTTTGCACAAATTTCTGCGAATCGAATTGCATGTTTAACTTTGTGCGAAGGTTTGCACAAAAACCTTCAAATACAGTTAGCGTGCTGTGCGGGGACATCTGGACACCCATCCAACCTAACCTAAACCACCTGTCCATGCAAATTATTATATTTTTTATTGTTTTTTTCTTTTTTCTGGAAATATAAATAAAGTAATAAGCGCGAGGGAAATTTGGTGCTGGTGTTGCCCTACAGGAGATAGCGGATTTTACTGCGCCGAGGCGGGTAGGCAACCTATTGCGCACTGTACTTCCAAGTGCATACCATGGCAGGCATGCACTTCCTAATGCATACTTTGAAGTGCACATTAGGATCAGTGTACTAAGTTGACTGTTGGTTTTGCAGTGTATGATTTAAAAAGACATTGCAAGTAATATTGTAACAGAGGCCAGTAACTTTAAAATACAAGCAAGACATTCACAAAGATGCTCGGGACCTTTAAATGATGAGGCGTATTTATTTTGAAATGAATGTCGACTATTAAGGATAGAATCAAAACAATTGTGCCATTTCAATGGTTATATGGCTACATAGTAATAATAAGTATGCACTTCAATGTTTTAGAAAGACTGTTTTAACGTTAACACTCCTGACATAACTAATATATTACAAGTTCGGTCTCTCACCTAAATCCTATCGACAGTATCGCCCCTAATATTTGTAAGAGTCAAATCTCATTAAAATAACCATGTTTTCAAAACAGTTTTTTTCTCTATCAATAACTTTGTGGAGTGACCTTTCTTCAATCTGAATTCATAGGCATAACGGATCAATGAGTAAGTTTTGGTAAACACATAATGTAGCTTGATCAGAAATCGTATCATTGGGAAATACGGAGTAGGTTAAGAACAAAATGATACAAAATTCACCAAAGTAATACCCAAACTCTTTTCTTGTTTCTTGTTAGGTTTAAACCACACTTTTATATATTATCTTTAGTAGAATAATGAGACACCAAATATTCAGTTTACGATTAACAAACTTATTATTCTTTTTTATTACAAATGCCTATTGTTGTACGTCAAAAATGGGCACACTTCCTCTAATACAATGAAACATCCACACCTCACTAAAGAAATCGTTCAGCTGGGGTTAACTTGTGGTGACTCAATAACAAATCAATACGCTGGGGAATCAAGCAAGGATTCAAAATGGAATTAAACGAAATATAAGGAAATCATACTGCTGTTAGTAACTCACACTTGTCAGGCCATGGGATTACCTAATTTCAATACTCAGACCATACTCTAATGTTCACCGAACAGTTTCACAGCTTCAGTGTAAACAACATTGTCTATGTTATTTGGTTATGTCACTCACTCACCTAGGAAGAACACAACAAAGTTTCATCGATACTGGCTATCATTTCAGTAGTCCGTGACGTTCATTTCACAAATCGAACGCAATAAAAAGTATTTTGAGGCACTACCCATCTCACTCCTCCCCAAGCCACAGACGTAAACAAACAACAAATCACTCGAACCCACACTTCTACACAATGACGACACTTGATACTTCGTGCAGCGACGTCCGCATCCTTAAAAGCGACTTCAGACTGCATATTACGTGAAAAGACTATTAATGATCATTTAATCATTTGTTTGAATGCTGTGAAAAACTGAGGTGGGATTCGGCTGGGCTGGGCGGCTGGCGGCCGATGTAGTTCCGCGCCCTGCCGCTAGATGGCGCCAGCCAAAGACGGCGGCTGCAGCCAACATACTAATATTGAAACTTCCAATTCAAATAATTCGTTCCAAAATTTCAAACTCAATCGATCAGAAAACCATGGTCAGATTAAGTTGCGCTGTAATTAGTAGATCACGACACACATTCGTTTATAACGATATCTTCTGTAGTTTCAGAGGAGAAGAGGCTAGGATGCACGGACGGACAGACGGACTCACGACCGACTACACGCTTGGGTCCCGTGCTGGGGATAGCTTCGCTTCGCTCAGCGATGAAGAAAAAGATACAAAAACATGCGAATATCGAGAATAAATGGACAAAAAATCGAAATCAAATTGAACAATTTCAGAATTGGTGGTTATAGATCCAAATTCAGCAAAAAATGACAGAAATTTTCCTTGAAAAAAAATAAATATATGGAAAAAATCTTTGTACACAGTTGATAGAGTGATTTCCCCCAACCCCCTCGACCTCATCTCACCTCACATTCAGAGCCACGCGGTCTCGGTACACCGGATCTGCTCTTACCCCGGGGGAGTGCTCAGCCGAAAGCGGGTGCCACTGACCTGTCCGTTCTCGGGAGGGTCACCGTTGCCGAAGGTGGAGGTAACGACCAGGAGCAGGGCCTCGTGCTCGATGCTGCTCATGTCGTACTCGTCCATGCAGTACACCTGCGCGTTGAAGGCGTGCCCGAAGATGTCGCCCAGCTTCTTGGCGTACGCCTCCGACTTGCCGGTCTCGGTGGCGTACAACACCGTGGCCTTGATGCGCCGCGAGAGCGCGCGCCCGAACAGCTTCGAGGTGAACTTGACCGCCCTGTGGGACAAAACCAAGAAAAAGACTGAATGGAGAAGTAAATAGCCTCAGCTGAAAGGTGGGGGGAAGGGGGGGGGAGGTGCCGGTGGGAAACCGTGGAAAACGGCCGATGATGCAAGTATGGCAGGGCGGGGTGGGGTTGTGCGGGGTGGGGCAGAGGCAGGGCAGCACGAGCCCGTGATGTAGAGCCGAGCTCATGGTTTTCACCACCTGCTCCAGCCCGAGTCAGCGCGCCTTGCCTTCCCCTTCCCCGCCTCGCCCAACACGCGGCTGTCCTACATGTTCAGAATCTTCATCAGCCTGTTCGCGGTGGTGTACGCCAGCCCACACCACCGCGGACGGCGCCCCGATCCTCACCCTCCGCGTGCCCCCCCCCCCCCCCCATACCGCCCCGCCCTGCCCTGCCCCACCCCACCCCGCGGCTCGCCGCGACCCCCTGCAAATGAAGTCAGAGTGCTAGGCTGGTGGCGGCAGGGTGCGGGGCGGCGCGGGGCGGCGCGGGGCGGGGCGGCGCGGGGGGCTGCGCTGCGGGGCAGAGCGGGACTCCACCGCGACCATGGCGCCGCGAGTTGATCGCGTCCTTTGCGCGTCTCAATTGCAACGTATTGTCGAGCAGTCCGAGGCAGGCTGAGCGGTGCTGAGCGACCACAAAGCGCAGCGCAGAGTGACGCATCTGCAATGCTGATTGCAATGCAGGTGCAAACAAACCGCGTCCAGACCCACTCCCCGATCCGCGAACGCCACCCGCATCCAATGCCACCGAAATGTCTCCTCCTTTTTTATTGGGGGGGGGGGGTGGGTGTCCTTCTCTTTTCCTCTAGTGCGGTCTCCGCTCTTTAGTACTCACGTAAAAAAAAGAAGAAAGACGGTAATCTGATTTAGCGAACATGTTTGCTACTATGGTCATTGGTCACAGCAAAATTATTATGCAGCTACCACTGATAACTCTTTTCATCTCATTTTAACATACCTGCAAACTCTTTTCTTTTTTTTGTTTGTTTTGTTTCCCCTGTTTTAGAAAAAAGTTTGCTAAAATGGCAAACAAATGGGGAAAAAAACCAGTCGTAGCTAAAATATATTCCCGTAACTGAAGTAGCAGACGCTGTCGCAAAACCATAGATTACCCTATTTTTTGCGTTCAAGTGAAGGCGGCGCCGATAGCTCGAGTACCTTGGCCGTAATCTTCATTTGAACACCGCTCCTGACTGCGGCCGCAGTCTGAGTCTTGGAGCACCCCCCCCCCTCCCCACCCCGCGAGATGGGGTCCCGCCTTGCTGGCTCGGCTCCCCCTCTTACCTCGCGATCTGTTTGAAGTGGAACTTCCGGCGAGGCTTCTTGCTGCTCTTTCCGCCCAGGTCGCGGCCCTTCTTCCAGACGTGACTCCTCCACGCAGCCTCCTGCAGCACCGGGCGCGGCCACCCATATACACTTATTATTTTCCGTAAACAAAACAAAATGTATGTAAAAGAAAAACTCTTCGAGTATTGACTTTACGAGGGGAACGTCAATTAACATTGTATAAAAAAATATTTTAGAAAGCCATTTTTTAAATTTAAAACAAACCCTCTTATTTTGCAATAAATTACTCGGAAAACAAAGTAGCGTTCTTTATAAATAATAAAGCCTTAATGCATTTTCAATGGGTGATACCTGCTGGATCTCCTGATATACTTTAAATGATGCCTTTGAAAACGCTATTATTGCCTATATGCAAACACTCACCCACCAAAAAGCCGTTTCTCGATTCAAGAAGAAAATTCTCCAAAATTTGACACGAACATTTTGATATTGGTCAGAGGCCCTTCGTGCTTCAATCAAAAGCAATGATCTTGCCCCAAGAATATTCTTATAAAATGTACTCAAATTCGCAATTAATTCGCGAATACGCTCTTCTCATTTTTGAGAGCAAATTAAGCTCCAAACGAGCGTATACTTCTTTTAAATCGAGAAAAAGGCTTTTTAGAGTGCTGTCTTCTCTGGAAATCCAAGTGTACGAATGTCGCACACTTGTAGGTGTGCGAGGATTCATTCCTACACATGGCCACTCAAACGTGTGAATATGCTAGGAAAATTCACACGTTTAAGTGGCCAAGTGTACAAATGAATCCTCGCACACCAACAAGTGTGTGACATTCACACACTTGGGTTTCCAGTGCAGAGGCTTTTGGTGATTGGTTCAAAAGCAATGATCTTGCCCCAAGAATATTCTTATAAAATGTACTCAAATTCGCAATTCATTCGCGAATACGCTCTTCTCATTTTTGAGAGCAAATTAAGCTCCGAACGAGCGTATACTTCTCTTAGATCGAGAAAAAAAGGCGTTTTAGAGTGCTGTCTAAAAATAAAAATAAAGTAATAAAAGATATTTTCCACTGCTTGTGCTGCTCGCCTAGACCAGACGGACCTGGTACTCGTACGACGGCTTGAGCGAGTAGAGGGCCATCTCCTGGTGGAAGACGGGCGTGACGGAGCCGGACATGGGCGGCACGATCCACACCCAGTCGGCGGGGCAGCCGTTGCGCAGCCGGTTCTCGTTCTCGTAGTGCTTCATGAAGCTCTCGGCCGCCGTGTGGTGGTCCACGATGGTCACGTTGCGGCTCTGGAAGCTGTGCAGCACGGCCACGTTGGTCTCCACCAGCGCGCGGTCCTTCCACAGCGTCACCGGCGTCCGCGTGTCCAGGCCCATCTTGAGCGCCACCGTCTGCGAGGAGAGGAGAGTGAGGTGCGACGGGCGAAAGAATTAATTTTTTTATATTTTTACATAAAACCCTTTTTTTCCCATAAACTGTACATTTATTAGCTGCTGCGTTTTAATTTTTACAGATTCTGCGATGGCGCGAACATGTGCTGTGGTGGGTGGAAGTCACCTCTTCAAAAACTAGAGCTCAGATATCTACTCCCATCTCATGGACCTTGCTTAAAAACACTCTGCGAGTAATTAAGCAAATCACAATACTACTGCATCACGTGCATTTAAACATAAATAAATAAATAAAAAAATGGCGCTGTTTAAACATTGCGCTGGCATGCTTTATTTTCTTGGGGTATCCATATTATGAGGAACAACTAGGGAATTGAGCCCTACATAGTTTTGGCCATGACGCCACAGAGTGAGAAATATTGGCAGTCGTTACGGGTAAATTTTCCGTGAGGATTCTCCTGGAGCTGCGATATCAAATTGTAAAATGTAAAAAGATAAAAAGAAAATAGTGAATGGCATTTGGTATCGACTTCTTGTCACTCTTCAACGAGCACTCCACCAAAATTTACGATACGGATCGCAACAACTCCAATGGTAAGTCACAAATGATGTGAGAAGTTCCAAATTTACGAATATTCTTTCTTTTTTTTTTCAGTGTGCAATCCCGCGCCTGCCGCCCGCCTAGCGCCCGCGCGTACCTCCAGCATGTTGAAGCGCTTGGCGTCGCACAAATTCCGGCAGCCGATCTCGGTGCTCATGTACCAGCCGTTGAAGGGCGCCGCGGGGAACTCGACGCCGCCGACGTCGAACAGCATGGCGGACACGGCGGGCAGCACGTACCAGCGCAGCCCGAGCTCGGCGAACCACTTGTACCTGCGCGAGCCGGAGGAGGGGAGGAGAAGGTTAAAATCCGAGGGGGAGATCTGCAAACTCAAGTGTGAGAAGTATCACACTTTTTACTGCAGTACCACTGTGTCTCACTCTGGGAACGCAAGTGTGTACTTGAATGCAGTATTTCCTGCATACCTACATGTATTCAGGAAATAATGTGTACTTAGTCAAGTATGCAGGAAATAATGTGTACCTGGCCAGGTATGCAGGAAATCCTGTGTACTTGACCAGGTACACACGAAAACCTCCATACATTTATGGGGGAGATTTAGTGTGTACCTGGTCAAGTACACAGGATTTCCTGCATACCTGACCAGGTACACATTATTTCCTGCATACTTGACCAAGTACACATTATTTCCTGAATACATGTAGGTATGCAGGAAATACTGCATTCAAGTACACACTTGCGTTTCCAGAGCACACTTTCAAAAACTATTTTCTGTCGTTGAATAGCAATTACGTTTTAGAGAAAGCATCAGCTTTGGTTCAAATTTCCGGTTAAAATGAGCTACCATGTGATGGGGTTTGGAACGACAATACATTAAATAATCGTAAATTAGTGGTTTCAAACATTCATAGGAACGTTGTTGTTTGCGATCAGAACCCCATCACATAGTAGCTCGTTTTAAACGGGATTTTGAGCCAAAGCTGATCCTGTTTTTTAAAACGTGATTGCTTTTCAACGACAGAAAATAGTTTTTGAAAGTGTGAGACACAGTGGTACTGCAGTAAAAAGTGTGATAATGTCTCACACTTCAGTTTGCAGAGTGGACAATCGGAATTTTAATGTCCACTTTTTTCCTGATTTTTTTTTTTTTTGATTATTTTTCCTAATGTCTCTGAATTAATTTGAATTTTTTGGAATTGCGAGGTGTACAAAAATTTTTGAGTTGTTTACCCCTCGTTATAATTCCAAACCCACACGGCGGCCCACCCAAGACGCGCGGATATTCCATTTTTCCCCCCCTAGAGGCGTCCATCGCGTTCGAGTATAAAACGGTGGCATTAACACCCTGGCTCAATCTCCATATTCATGGCCTCCTCTGCGATGTTAAAAAGAGAGGGTGGCTATAAGGTCCTGATCGCGGTCCGGTGCGGTCCGGTGCGGTGCGCTCCCAACTCACGTGGGGTGGGAGAGCTCCACCTCCATGACGAGGTCGGGCGGCAGGTCGAAGTAGTCCGGGTCGTGGCCGTTGGCGGACAGCACCAGCGGCAGGATGTCGAACCGGGTCATCTTGGGCTTCCAGCCGAGCTTGATGCACACCTGGCGGACGGCACGGGAGAACAGTGAGTCTGAGCGATACAGTAGCTCATGGCGCAGCGCCCGAGGGGTCCTCCTCCAAAGGGTCGTCAACTCCGATATTCCTCCGTACACAAGATGATATTACATAAAAATATTACATTGATATTACCCATATTTCAGGAAATATTACGTTGATATCATCCATTTTCCCAGGATTATGACGTCAGTACTGTAAAATTGGTTTAATATTTCCAATAATACGTGTAATATTCCACATTCCTCCGTACGTGGCCAAAAAGAGTTGACGACCCTTGGTCCTCCACGAAGAATTCAGGAGTAGAACGAATTCTCAGAGTTTTTTTTTTCTTTTTATTTGTGATTTTTTATTTTGATTTTTGATGTTTTTTCTAATTTTATATTTTTTCCCCTCTGATTTTTTTACTGTTTATTTTATTTACTGTTTATTTTCATGGTGTGCACTGTATTTTTTGAGTGCAGGAACCCTCGCCGGGGCCTTTCTTGAAACTCGGAGCAGTATGATCACACAGTGGTCACGCTCTCGCCTAAAATACAGTAATAGAGTGCAAAAACGCTCTGCACTAAAGAGATACATACAAGACACATAAAAAAAATATATATATATATATATATATATATATATTGATTCAACTGACAAGCACTAACACGTTTAATACACTGTAGCGCACTTGGATGTGTTTAACACGACATTTGCATATTTCAAAGGGGCCAGTGGCCAGTGGTCATTGGCCACAACTTCCGTAGTAAGCTGCTAAAAAGAGAGCTCAAATTTCCAGTTCAAAACACTTTTCAGCATTCAACCGTCGTGCTAAACACTTAAAAGTACGCTAGACAGAGCTGCTAACTGTCAGGTAGAGTCCTAGAGTAGAGTAGAGTCCTAGAGTCCTAGTTCTAGGACTCTACTGTCAGGTAGGCGCTTGCCAGTTGACCACTTCATACACCAGTGGAACGGCTGCTCGTTCTAAACTGTCAGCTGCTGTCGCGTACCTCAGTGAACTCGACGTTGAGGGGGTCGCCGAGGATGGTGCCGTCCGGGTTCTTGTAGCCGGCGTAGGAGATGAGCTGCGAGTTCCAGACGCGAAAGTCGTGCCTGCCGTCCGTGCGCTGCGGGAACAGCGTGAGCGCCGAGCTGGACGGACACACAGTAGAAGGGAATCACAACAAGACAGAGAGACTTGTCCTTCGGCTGCTCGCCGCGCGCGCATTATCATACACAGTAGTGGCGCACCACGGCGCTCAGAGTGTGCTGCTGCACTTCATATTTATGAGCGCGGCGAACCGCCTCGCACCCCCTTCCACCCCTGCACTTCTGTTTGTTTGCGATACTGTCAATACTCTCCGGAACAGAGTCCTATAAACTGCTCACGGTGTTTACCAAAACGGGCCAGTCCGAGGTGAAAACAACGCGGAATAGAGGAGCACAAGTGCTGTGAATCTTTCCAAATCCTGACTTTTTTCCACCGGATTTTTAAAGAAATTTTTACAATTTTTTTCCAGTCCTAATACAATTACTAAGTTTTCTACCTTTTTAAAAATTCTTGGCAATTTGGAAAAACTCTAAATTTTTCTGGATTTTTTTTCTAAATTTGGTTAAATTATTCCAATTTTTTGTTGACTGCGAGGTGTGGAAAATTTTCAGGGTACTTTTCCCCAAGGGCGAATCTCCTTGCCTTTTTTTTTTTTATTATTTTTAACGTAGGCTACGACACATTGCTCTTCTTCAAAAATAAATATCTTCCACACGATTCTTTCGCGAAAAGGCGTGCGAGTATGATGAAATGACGCGCGTTTCTGATGGCGGCGTCCCTCCTGCGGTCCTGCGAATCTCGCAGAGCGGTAGGGAGGAATGCTATGCTCAGCCCGACTAGCGGGTCAGACCTGCTGGCCGCAGAGAAGCCCTGCTGCGCAGACCTGCGGAGCACAGCAGAGCACAGCGCGCAGCCACCTTGGAATGTTCTGCAGGGTGAGCGCGGGGCGGGGGCGGGGCGGGGGCGGCTGCGGCAGTTGGCTAGAGACGGGGGAAAGCCTACCACCCCTCCCATCCCGACCGGCGGCCGGGCGACAACTCGGCAGACGGTCCCACCCCCCTCCCCGCGGTAGGACGGAGCGGGGCGGGGTGGGGCGGGGCGGGGCGGGGCGAGGCGGGGCGGGGCGGGCACAGTGGGGAGGAGATTGCCACTCACCGGATGTTTCCCTTGTTGGTGCTGTACTTGATGTGGTTGCACAGCGCCTCGAACATCCCCGTCGTCGTCGTGACGGACCGGCAGTCGAACACCTGTCGGCCAAATGGAACCACAAATATACCAGCATGTCGGTGTGATTTTAGTTTTATCAGTTTGGTTTGGGGCTTAGAGTCCGCGGCAGGGCAGCGGCAGGGCAGCGGCAGGGCACACGGTCGGGCGGGGCCGGGCGGGGCCGGGTGGGGTGCAGGGGAGCGGGGGAAGGGCACGGGGCGTAACAAACACATTCTGATTTGCAGAGTGCGCGTGTAGGGGGCGCGCGTCTGAGGAGGGCTCGTGAGGGAATGTGAAGAGGACAAGGAGGAGAAGTCAAGGAGAAGTCTGAACGTCTGGCTGGAGCGTGGGGATGGTCAGCGAAGAGGCCCTGAGCGAGAGGGTGAGAGAGAGAGAGAGAGAGAGAGAGAGAGAGAGAGAGAGAGAGAGAGAGAGAGAGAGAGAGAGAGAGAGAGAGAAAGAGAGAGAGAGAGAGACTAGCAAGAGATATGAGCGGACAGGGTTGAATTGAATCACAGGATCGAGCAAGTGGCCTAGGCATTTCAGCTTCGAGATGTGAGAAGCTGCATCGGCCGTCTCCGGCCGTATCCCTCCACAGGCCTCCCACCCCACGATCTTTCTAGTCCTCCTTCCCCTTCCCCTTCCCCTCCTCCCCCATCCTCCTCCCCCTCCTCCTCCACGGCAGCATGCGACACTCATCTCCATCCCTCTCTCTCCTACCTCCACCCCCCGACCGCACGTCGCCGCAGGTTGCTACTGAGAAGATTAACACGCAGCTGCTGCGCTGTGGTATGTGTGGGAGGCCGCGGCCACCACGGCCGCCCTGCCCCGCCCTGCCCCGCCCCGCCTCGCCCCGCCCCACCCCGCCCCGCCCCCGCCCCGCCCCGCCCCGCCCCGCCCCGCCCCGCCCGCCCCGCCCCGCCCCGCCCCGCCCCGCCCCGCCCCGCCCCGCCCCGCCCCGCCCCGCCCCGCCCCGCCCCGCCACCTCCCGGGCCGGGCCGGGCGGGCCGGGCTCCTCTATAAACATTTTTTGTGGCCGGCAGGAGTGGCACTCCGCTCGGCTCCACTCCGCACCGCGGGTCGGGTCGGGTCGGGTCGGGTCGAGCCCTCCCCTCAACCTCACTCCTCGAGGGGGAAGAGCTGCGGTGGCCCGGGACACGCAAAGTGAGGACAAACCCGCGAGATATTCGCACCTCGCTCCCGCGCGCCCCTGGCACGCGGAGGCGGGGCGGGGCGGGGCGGGGTAAGAGCTGCCGTACTGTACTGCAGTACTGCTTCCCTTCTGCTTCTGCTTTACAGCACCTGTTGTTGGCGCGACCTCGTGTGGTGGTGCGGCGGGGCGGGGCGAGTGTCGTGTGGGCCCTATTTTTCTCACCCACACCCCGCTCTCCTCCTCCACCTCCACCTCCACCTCGTCCTCGTCCTCCTCCTCCTCCTCCTCCTCCTCCCTCGCGAGACACGTGCCGTGGGAAGCGGCGCAGGCGGCTCGCAGTGCACCGGTACGGGCCTGCCCCTGTTCAGCATGCAGCCGCCATGAGAGACTCTAGCCGTGTGATTCGGAAGTTCCCTTCCGTAGCTGCCGTCCTTGTCGCACCTGTGGCGGTGACCTCAGTTGGGGAATGCTGGGCCCTATACGTGCGACAAGGACGGAGGCGCGAGGAGAACGATCTTCCGAATCGCAGACGGAAGGGTCGTGCCGGATTGCTCACCGGCTTCCGACTCGCACCGTGCAGGAGCTACTGTAGTCAGAAAAGTAGGCAATAAAGTGGCCCACCTACACACAGCAAAGCGAACTGCACCCAGCGCCTGCCCATAGGCAACACCTTAAATAAATGGCGAAGGGGTGCGTGCATGTCGCCTAGTATGCAGGAGCAGGAGTAGCCCACAATACACCGCAATAATTGAACACTTTGGCAGGCTACATATTGATCAGACTTTTTGACCGAGCCGCGCCACGCCGCGCCACGCCGCGAGACCCCGCTTACTCCTGAAAGTTGGAGGAGTTCGGCCCCGTATCTCGCCCCACCGCGCCCTGATGCCACCCTTGATGCCTGTCGCGGAGCAAAGAGAGGGCGAGGACAAGTAGTACAAGATGAAGATCATGCAGCTGTGCGTGGGAAGTCAAGAAGCACGCGGCGTTATCGAAAAAAAAAAGGAAAAAAAAATCCAGTCGCGGCTGAAGTCAAAGAGAGAGAGAGAGAGAGAGCGAGTGAACGATAACGCGGCTGAAGAGCGTTACGGGTCGGAGAGGACCGTACAAAGGACGACGTCATCGGAAGGACGAGGGGCGTCAGAGGCACGTGGCCGCATCTCCCCCTCCTCCCCTTCTTCAGGTCCCCTGGGGCGTAAAACGCAGAGCCAGCAGCCAGCGCAATCTCAAGATATGAGCAGATGATCGATGCAGATTTGCAGACGGTTGCCTTTCCTTCCCACTTTTTTCCCGTCCCAGCCACAGCCAACGAATCCTTTGTTGTATTTTTAAACCATAAATTATTCAGGAGACGTCCCTCGATATTTTTTGTATTTTTATTTTTTGTTCCATCAGGGTTAAGTCAATCCTCCTCATTGGTCTTGAGGCGATAGCCACTCTGAGCGAGTGGTTATGAGATACTGCCGGGAGAGACATCCCCCGCCCCCACCCCGCCCCGTCAGTCCGCCCGGGAGCGTCTGTGAGGTGAGGGCGATGTAAGGGGAGAGGGCGTCGCAACTGGTGGCGGCGCGCGGCGCGCGCGGGGTGTTCCCTGGGGAGCAGGCCTGGCGCAGGTGGAATAAGCGCGGGGATCCGGAACACGACTTCCCACACGTACTTCTGCAGAAGGTGGGCGCGGTGGGTCATCAAGCGTGCGCGATTTTTCGATTAATTAACTTTTCTGCAAACTCAAGTGTGAGACATTATCACACTTATTACTGCAGTACCACTGTGTCTCACACTTCCAAAAACTATTTTCTGACGTTGAGTAGCAATCACGTTGAGGGGGACAGAATCAGCTTTGGTTTAAAATCCCGGTTAAAACGAGCTACCATAAGATGGGGTTCGGAACAACAATAACATTAAACAATCGTAAATTAATGGTTTCGAAAATTTATATGGTCATTGTTGTTTGCGATCGGAACCCTGTCACATGTTCGGTCGTTTTCACTGGGATTTTGAACCAAAGCTGATGCTGTTCTCCAAAGCGTGATTGCTATTCAACGACAGAATATCGTTTTTGGAAGTGCGAGACACAGTGGTACTGCAGTAATAAGTGTGATACTGTCTCACAATTGAGTTTGCATAGTTGATTCAATTATTTTGGTAATCGACGATTATTTTTGGTATAGTTACAATAGTCGGAAATCTAAAAATAAATTGATCAAATCGAAATCAAATTATATATTTTAACTCTCGTGTCCCCTGTCAAATCAAGAAACAATTCAATTTCCGATTTTTTTTTCAATTTCCTCAATTTTTAAATATCTGATGTTCGATTTTTTTAAATTTGTAATTACGTAGAATTGGATCAACTTCATTTTCTGTTTTAAAAATAGCCGATTTTCATTATTTTTTTTTATTAATTGAGAATCGGACAGGCCTACCTACAGGTGTACGACCAGTGTGCGGACTGGTGATGGGGTCCCCATGACGCATATCCCGGGGAACAGCTATCACGTTGTGATCAGCGCACTCATCCCGTGAGTATCATATGGTGGAGCCATCATCACCCCACACAGGCTTATCGAGGCGAGTGTCGTCACCTGACGATCACACTGAAAATGTACAAACCTGCAACACATTTATGTGTTCTAACGCCACTTGAGCATAAAATGTGCTTCGAGGATTAATTCATCTATTCAACGGTGCATTGTGAAAAATCGCCTTGAGTCAAAATTACTAACGTCGATTACGTCACATGGACATGCTACTTCCTTCTTCCTTTAAGGTTTGAATACTGAGACTAGTCGAACATTTTGGGATTTCCTGTTTCTCGAAAACAGCGAAATGCGAGGGTGTGCATATGACAGTGTGGGGGCTGAGGCGACATCACCGTTGCATATGTGATGATTACTCGGGAGCAGGCCGGGGGTGGCTGTAGTCACACGTGGCGAGGAGTTCCGGGGCGGGGCGGGGCGGGGCGGGGCGTGGCGGGGCGAGGCCAGGAGGCTCCTGCTCCACTTCTGCGCGCTCCATCGTGTCGTGTTCGTCGTGTACCGTGCATATTGGAGCCGCCCTGGGCCGGGGCCTCGGCTGCTGCATCTCGGGAGCATCCATGAGCGACACATGGCGGGAGAGAACGCCCCCGCCCCGCCCCACCTCACCCCGCCCCACCCCCGCCCCACCCCACCCCGCCCCACCCCACCCCGCCCCAACCCACCCCACCCCACCCCACCCCACCCCACCCCACCCCACCCCACCCCACCCCACCCCACCCCACCCCACCCCACCCCACCCCACCCCACCCCACCCCACCCCACCCCACCCCACCCCACCCCGCGTACCTCTCCCTCACGGCCGGGCCCGGCCCCGCTGGCGCGGTCTCGTTTTGATTAACGACGAGTCCCACTTCACACGCCGCCCCCGCCGCGCCGCGCTCCCCTCCCGGCCTGTCCAACTTAGTGCAAATAAACACGAGAGTCGGGCCGATCGGGCGGGGCGGGTCTGAACTGATGATTAGCCCGGCTGGACCCGAGCTGTGGGGCGTGGCGAGGGGCCACTTCCGAAAGCCACCAAGCCCCACCAAGCCCTGCCCTGCCCTGCCCTGCCCTGCCCTGCCCTGCCCTGCCCTGCCCTGCCCTGCCCTGCCCTGCCCTGCCCTGCCCTGCGATGCCCCGCCCCGCCCCGCCCCGCCCCGCCCCGCCCCGCCCCGCCTGCCCCGACCTCTGCGCGTGGTCGCTCGGGTCGGTCCCGACTGTAGTAGGGGTGGCGGACGGACAATGTCGGGGGTGGTTAGGTCTGAAAGTAGTACAACAGCAGGAATTAGAGGGCGTTTCGGGGTTCGGGGTAAAGGGCTGTGACTGCGAGACTGACTGGACCTAGCTCCGCCTGCAGGGACTGCAAGAACACGGCCACCCTCACCTTCTGCGTAAATGGCGTGTAGAGGTAGTTTAAGAACCGCCCGACCACGATTTAAAAATGCAGAGGTGCCTGACGGTTTTCAATGTACCCAAGGTTTTTCTAAACCAAAAACCTACCCTTCCAAAACATTGATCGGGCCGACACTTAAACAAATTCCGAAAATTATTTAGAAGTTTAAAAAGAAAAACAGATTTATAAATAATACAATATACCAAAAATGGACAACCATTTCCAAACCAGCACGGTGTTGCATGGTGAACACGTATCCCTTTTGAACACACCCCAACTTGCCAGACTTCATTCGGGCCGCAAGTCCCCGAGGGGGCATGCACTCGCGTATTAGTCGGGTCACTCTATCCGTAATAAAGGCGTAATAATATGCGTAGTACACACTAAACCCTTATGCACTTTTTTGTGCATAAGCCTTGCAGGATTTTACACAACCATAGTTATGCACAATTTTTCCTGCATAACTATGCTTAACTCTGTTCCTTATGCACAAATTCGTGCAGAATTATGCACAACGTGCAACATAGTTATGCATAAAATGTTGTGCATAACTATGGTTGTATAAAATTGTGCATAAGGGTTTAGTGTGTAGGCGAGGGGTCGCCAACTCCCATATTACCTCGTACACGGGACTATATTACCTCTATATTACCATATAATACTTTATATTACCCCATAATACCTTATATTACCGTATATTACTGTATATTACCGTATATTACTGTATGTTACACCATATATTACTTTTATATTACCAACAACTTGCTTCATCATTTTCCATACTGTAACGTCGTGTAACGTTACAAAAGGATTTCCTAGAATCAAATTGAAAGGTTTGCTTCGTAATGAGATAAGTGACATCACGGGCACGGGGAAGGACCGGAAGGACCATCTGCTGCCTGCGCATGCGCAAAGCCTGGTCGACAATGTGGGCGCAGAAATTGTCATACTTCACACAGCGATATTGCAATGGATTTGAGGTAAGGGGCCATCCACAAAGTACGTCCGCTGTTTTTGGGCCCAAAATAACCCCCACCCCACCCCCCACCCCCACGTACGTCACCGTCCGTCTGCAATTACCCTTCGGACTTCCTTTTTGGCCTATTCCTCCCCAAAACTTACTCAATTTCTTTCAATTTGCGTGCGCATTCCGGTTTTCCTACAGATTAAAAACGGACGTCCGAACTGCTGCGACCCCCCCTCCCCCCCTCCGTCCCACGGACGTCAACATCCGTTTTCGATGACCTCCCCCCTTCCCTTCGGCCAAGTACGTACTTTAGGGATGGCCCCTAAGCGTTCGTCGGGGATCCGATATCTTTTTTAGGCACGAAGTAGCCTTATGGTTTTGTCTCAGGATCCGATTTTTATTAGCACGGCCCCTTACCTAAATCCTAAATTCTCTATAGGATTTTGATAAGACTTGGCAGAGAGGTAGAACTCAATCTCCTTAGTTCACTGCTGAAATGCCAGCACAAAGTTGGTGGCCAATTTTGAGAAATTTCGATCTAAAATCTTTGTTTCTATGGTAATACTCGACTTGTCTCGCGAAAACAGCGTGGAAAGGGGAGCCGAGCCGAGTCGCCATTGTTGAGGCTGCTCGACCCCTCTGCGCGGCGCGCAGGGGAGGAGGTCCGGCGGGGCCGGGGACTTGTTGATTCTACTCATGCACAGTAGTTCAAAAAATAAAATTTCGAACGACATGTTAGAATAAAAATGTAAAAGCAGTGTTCGAATGCCCATTGCACAACGAGCCCACAGTTCAAAAATCAAGCTGATCGGACGATTTTTACTGAGAGACTAACTTCTAAATCGTTTCAGCTAGAAAGCTAAAATTTGGCATGTGACCCGCTGAACTAGTGACCCTGAGATAAAAGAAATTCAGTAACATGACCCATAAGGCTAGAATTTTTAAAGTAAATTTCTATATAAACCATCATCTACCGAAGAATTTAGTGAAACAAAAACACTAATTAACTTCGTGCCTACCAGGATTTCCTGAAATCGTATTTTTTAAAGGTGGTCTCGTGCTTCTAGCTGTATTTTTAAAAAACGGTGTTTATAATATCTCTGTTTAAGTATTGGGTTATTTAATTTGTCTGTTTTAAGAAATTTTAAAAGTGATAATTACAGTACTAGCAAAATATGTTTCTGTGTTCGAATTAATCCATATTTGAGGCTGCATTTTTCTCAAGTTGTACTATATTAACTGACATGTTTTTAAAAATTAAAATACAGTGACTTTTGTACAGAATTCTAATGGCGCTCGGTTGCTTCAAACGGTACTTCTAGTCCAATTAAGTTGTTTCAGCCTTTTCCCAAGTTTACCATAAATATTTTGCCTTAATTTTTTATATATTACTGGCTCACTTATCATATATTACCTCTATATATTACCTTATATTACTGTATATTGCCATATATTCCTCTATATTACTCTATATTACTCGGTAGTAGGAGTGTAATGGCCAAGGTAATGGCCAAAATTCTCCATATTTAACTCATTTTTGGGTCGTTTTAGGCTGTTTTTGCCCGTTTTGCCCGTTTTTGCCTGACTTTGGCTAAATCTGTAAATTTTCGGGAGTTTGGCTGCGACGACGGACCAAAACTGCGACTTTTCTGAAATTTCTCCATAGTTTGAAGCTTCCTCTACCAGAATATACCTCTGCTGGCCCGAAATTCGAAACGGTTGCAGAGATGTAGCGACAAACATTTCAAAGTCCGGGCTCCCCGAGAGGCTCTGAGCCGGGTCCATAAGCACTGGTCTCATGGTAATACAGCGTAATAGACGTATTAGTCGGGTCCAGGATTTTAAGAGTGAATGCCCCCTCGCAAGTCCCAATGTTGGTTGATCACACCGATGTGGTGATTAAGAAAATCGACCACATGCGTGGAGCCCTCACTGCATTGTATTGAGCTGCAAGTTAAATATTTTACTTTTCTCTGGTCGGGCGGGGCGGGGGAAGCCCCGCCTGTGTCCGCGTCAAGCCGCGGCGCTGCATACATATTCAGAGACGAGGCCGCACCTGATCTGGACCAGAGGCAGGTAACAGGACCAACAGGACTAGCAGGAACATTTTAGTTTATTACTTTTTTTTTTTCTTAAACACTTTTCTTCAGGGACTATTTCACCAGGCTTGAGCCAGGCCGTGTAACCGACCACACACACACAGCGATATCACGCCTGTTCTGCGCCATACATCACACGCACGCTCACCCTCTCGCTCACTTACCCTCACCCTCTCGCTCACTCACCCTCACCCTCTCGCTCACTCACCCTCACCCTCTCGCTCACTCACCCTCACCCTCTCGCTCACTCACCCTCACCCTCTCGCTCACTCACCCTCTCGCTCAATCACCCTCACCCTCTCGCTAACTCACCCTCACCCTCTCGCTCACTCACGCTCACCCTCTCGCTCACTCACGCTCACCCTCTCGCTCACTCACCCTCACCCTCTCGCTCACTCACCCTCACCCTCTCGCTCAATCACCCTCACCCACTCGCTCACTCACCCTCACCCTCTCGCTCAATCACCCTCACCCTCTCGCTAACTCACCCTCACCCTCTCGCTCACTCACGCTCACCCTCTCGCTCACTCATGCTCACCCTCTCGCTCACTCACCCTCACCCTCTCGCTCACTCACGCTCACCCTCTCGCTCACTCACGCTCACCCTCTCGCTCACTCACGCTCACCCTCTCGCTCACTCACGCTCACCCTCTCGCTCACTCACGCTCACCCTCTCGCTCAATCACCCTCACCCTCTCGCTAACTCACCCTCACCCTCTCGCTCACTCACGCTCACCCTCTCGCTCACTCATGCTCACCCTCTCGCTCACTCACCCTCACCCTCTCGCTCACTCACGCTCACCCTCTCGCTCACTCACCCTCACCCTCTCGCTCACTCACGCTCACCCTCTCGCTCACTCACGCTCACCCTCTCGCTCACTCACGCTCACCCTCTCGCTCCCTCACCCTCTCGCTCACTCACCCTCACCCTCTCGCTCACACGCGCAGGGCAGCCATATAGGGGCGGTGTGCAGGGCGGCAGGGGTGCGGAAAGGGCGCTGACAAGACACACTCAGCTATGCAGCCTCGCATATCTAGTTTCCCCACGGCTCCAGTGGCGTGTGTGTGAGTAAGTGTGTGTGTGTACTCGACGTTCGCGCTCGGCTCCAGTGACTCCAGTGACCCTCACCCCCCAGCACGACCAAGGGCAGGGTCACTGTGCGGAGCGCGCGCGAGTACCGTATCATTACAGATGGTCGACACTTGCCGGCGGGGGCGGCCGGTTCCTCTCCGAAGGCCCCCCCGGGAGGGGGGAGGGGGCGGAGGAAGCCTCACACGACTTGTGCATTTAAGCCCTACGCGGCGCCGGCCATGCATATTCAGCAGGCTGACCGCTCACCAGCGAGCTGCGGGCGGGGCTGGACAGGCCAGACCAAAGTCGTCACCGGTCTCTCTCTCTCTCTCTCTCTCTCTCTCTCTCTCTCTCTCTCTCTCTCTCTCTCTCTCTCTCTCTCTCTCTCTCTCTCTCTCTCTCTTCCTCCCCTTCCGGCTGCCCCCAAGCCTCTTCCGCCCCTGCCTTTCACTCAACCCCTTATTCAGCCCCCCCCCCTCATTCCCCCCCCCTCAACGGCCCGCCACCCGCCACACCGACAACTCGACTCGACTAGCTTTGATCCGCCAACGAGTGGTGTAGTGAGGACGACACAGCAAAACAGAAAGCGCAAATGTTTTTTTGCTGCCAAAATTGGCAATGAAGCACTGTTGTGCACCAGTCAATATTTTTTTTCGTGACTCGCGAACCCGCCTATTGGACAAGGCCCAAGTCGAAGGGCCCACCTCCTAAGTATGTACAGATTCCATCGAATTTGAATCTAAGGTTGCAAAATACGAGCTCCGATGAATCTTATGAAACTAATGATGACCAACAATATTGGTACCGCCTCCCGCTCAAGGGCACGAAGTACATGACGGAGCTCATATCCCTCGCGACGGCGGCGTTGCGGCTGGGGCTGCTGCCTCGGTTCAGCCGCCATGCCCTTAAGGACTGCTGACAGTCTCGCGGGCAGCGCCGGGCCGCCCCGGGCTGAGCTGGCATATAAGGGCCGTAACGCGCACGGCCAATCTCAACGCGGCCCCCGTCGAGTCGGGCCGGGCTGGACTGGACTGGGTTCTACCCGCCCCGAGGGGAGATCACTCATACAAAATGTGTACAAGAATATTTTGGACAATTGATTTTTTATTATATTTTTCTTTTGATTTTTCGAGGAAAATTTCAGTCACTTTTTGATGAATTTGATCTTTTACCTCCACATCTCAACTTTTTCAATTTTATTTCGGGTTTTTGTTCATTTTTCTCGAGTTTTCAGATTTTTCTGTATCTTTCTTCTTGATTTTTTTTTTTAAATTCGTGATTTGGGAGCCGTACAATGATTTTTCGAACTGACTAGATCTTCGAACCGCCTTGAGCCCGGTAGCCGCCCGCAGTGGTACCGCTCTATTCTTCTCTCCTTCTCCCCCCCTCTCTCTCTCTCTCTCTCTCTCTCTCTCTCTCTCTCTCTCTCTCTCTCTCTCTCTCTCTCTCATTTCCTCTCCAGCACCAGATCGCAGCGGTACCAGCATACTATCGTCTCTGTCGCGCCCCCTTGCCGAGCTGAGCCGAGCCGAGCCGGCGCGCCTGCTGCTACTGTCCCGTTATGGAGGTCTTAAATTTTTTAGCGCGCGGCTCTCTGGCCTGCTCGGCCCGCCTCGCTCGGCCCGGCGTAGGCGGTCCTCCGGCTAGGCCAGCACGGCAGGCGCATACCTAATCACCGCATGGCCACACCGATTGCAGATTATGGTGCAGATTTATCGGCCTCTGATCTGGCGCTGCTGGCGCTCGCTCGCTGCGCTGCTCCCGCCGAGGCTCCAGCCGGCCACGTTGGGATGCAGCTCTCGCTCCTGCCCCGCGCGATCAACGCGCGCGGGAAAAAAAATATGGCGCTGGCAAAATGGGAAAAAATGGGCCACATGAAACGCAAATCAACTTATTACACATTACCATTTTTTTTCTCTTTGGTGTGTGTTTTTTCTCCTCCCATTTCTCAGTCGTGGGCGGCCCCTGCGGAGCGTACGTTACAGGCCTCCTAACGCCACCGCGCGCGCGTAACGTTTATAGAGCGAGCGAGCGCGCGGGAGCACTTTGAAGGAGAGACATTGAGCCGACTGGGCGGCGCCATCATAAGGGGTGGCGCACAAATCACGTGACGATAGCAGGCTAACGTTACCCGACCCGGCGTTACCTATAGCGTTAGAACATCACGACTCTTTTAACGCCCTAGGGAAAATCCGAGCGGTCCCTCACTCAAAAAAATCAGTGTAAATCATTAAAAAAAAAAAAAAAAACAGTTTTAAAAAAAGCAAGAAAAACAAAAAAAAAGCAGAAAAAATCACAAAAATAAATTAAATCAAGGAAAATAACAAAATAACAGCCACATTTGTGCAAACAGGAATTTATAGATGAGGAACAAACGGGAAAAGTCCCGAAACCGTCAGGTCGTAGGTCCATCGTGGCACAGAGGAAAAAGGAAAGCACCCCGCTGACGTAATTTCTAGGTGTATACTGCTCGAGTCCTAACGACACCCCGGAGAGAGACAGCTTGGCGCGAAAACAACAAAAGGTCATTCCACTCTCTCTCTCTCTCTCTCTCTCTCTCTCTCTCTCTCTCTCTCTCTCTCTCTCTCTCTCTCTCTCTCTCTCTCTCTCGGATTGCATAAGTGGCCAATGACGAAAGGCTCCCCCATCCCACTGTATCAATCCGGGCCGCGCCCGCGCGCACCAGCTCGTATATTTTGTGTATTTTTTTTTTCCTCGTGACGCTTTGTTTATTTTGATATTTTTATTTTTGACGTGCGGACCATAGGAGATGGGGGACATGGGCCACCGCTGTGCGTGGGGTGAAAGTATACCCGGGATAGTGCCACGCGGATAAACAAAAACACGGCGGCGGAGCGAAGGAAAAGAGCAATATCGTCCTATGCACTCTGGTGAGGCGCCGCCAGGCAAGAGCAGCGCGTGAGATCATCAGCGTGGACTGCCGCGGCGCTTCACGGAGCTACGCTGTGCGTGACACCACTGGCTATACGCGATATTCGACCGGCAGAGGGGCTGCACTGTTTAATTTGGGTGCTCTGAAATTGTACGCCAGGGCGTGCGATGATCATACTCCCGAGGCGTGCACATGCAAAACTGCATCCCTGGCGTGCGATGGCAGCACAATTTGTAAAGGAAACTTCCTCAAAATCTCAGGTTTCCTCACAAAATCAGGGGGAGCCTCAAAGTTTTCCCTTTGTCCTCAAAATGTCAGACATTGTCTTTTACCTTGGACGACCAGCAATGGAGCTAGGCCTAAGCCTAACACCTAACACCACTTGGCACGACAGAGAAAGGGGCTAGGGCTGTAGTTTGATAAAAAAAATTGAGTGGATTAACAAGAGATATCGCGCGCAAAAACAGATGAATTTTGTGAAGTCACGGATTATTATTTTTTTTGAAAAATTACAGATTTCTTTTTGTAAATGAACACGAAAAAAAAGTGAATTCACAGTCAGTCCGTTTAACAAAATTCACAGATATTTACTGTGAATTTATGGCAAAGCTTTTTTTACAGTGTAGGGCTGTGGGCTCACCTGCAGCTTGGACCACTGGATGCGGCCGATGCAGCGGGCAGAGTTCCTCCAGGCCGTCTTGGCGCCGTACACCAGCTCGGTCTCCGTGAGCTCGTAGGTGCCGCTGGTCATCACCTCCTTCTGCACCTGCTCCCAGCGCGCCTGGTGGGCCGGGCTGTTGTGCCTGCACACAGACAAGGCGCCATTGCATTCCTGACTGGGGTTTCTTTAAGCTCACAAAAACGTTACCAGTCGAGGAGGAAACAACTCTATTTTGGTGTACACATTTTGTGAATTTTCGTTTTGTAAATTTTTCGAGAATTTAATGAAATTTTGCTTGAATTTTTCCTACATTTTTTTGTTTTACTGAATTTTCCTATATTTTTTGGAATAGTACTGAATGTTTCTGAATTTTACTGAATTTTTCTGAATAACGAGGTGTACCAGTACTTCACATTTTATTTCCCCCTCGTTACCAATAATAGGGAGGCATTTCCCGCGCAAAGTTTACATTTTTGCTCGATTACTGACTGTAATTTACGAATAAAATACCGAAATTTGCCAGCAATATTACCGAGCTTTCGCGTCCTAATCTAAAACAATCTATTGACTGAACCAAAAATCGAAGTATGACACAAAACACAAAATATTTTTCGTTAAGAAAAGGCTTTTTCCTTTCCAGAGTCGTGTTGCGCTCTCGCTTCCAATGGGCCGGGCCAGGCCGGGCGGTAATCTGGTCGCGTCACAGAGTAGCAATTTGGCGTCGTTTTAGGCGGCGCTCGCTGTTTTTATTGCGCGGCCCGGATTAGTTTGAAAGGGAAGCGGGGGAGGGGGGAGGGTACCGATAGCAGCACGCCCCAGTAAATGTGTCGTGTTTCTCGCGCCGGCAGCCCGCCGCGTCTGACCAGCTGATCGACAGTGCGGTGGGCGGCGAGAGTGAGAGAGAAAAAGAGACAGAGAGAGAGAGAGAGAGAGAGAGAGAGAGAGAGAGAGAGAGAGAGAGAGAAAGAGAGAGAGAGAAGAGAAGAGAAGAGAGAAAAAGAGTGATGATACCGCATCGTAAACTCAAAACGCCGTTTGTTAATCACAAATTACAATATAATGTCGTCAATTGACGGAAACATTTTTCACGGTGCGAAAAGAGTGATTTCGATTGCTAGAGGGCGAGGGTTGAGAGGTTTGGGGTGGGGAGGGAGGGGGAATTGATCCCGTGCAGAACCCAAATCTATTTTCGCATAGGTGTTGCAATAATGGTACGAATAATGACAGCAGACCATTCTCGTGGCGTACATGGAGGTGGGAGGGAGAGAGGGGATAGACCTGGTGCCGGGCAAAGCCCTTGCTGCCTCGAAAATGAGAAAATAAGATACGAGTCTGAGGTTGGGCAAGGTGGAAAGTCAGGGCCGGACCGTGCAGGGCGGGGGATTTAAAAAGCCTAAAGGATACTCGCATGAAAGCAGCATCTCCCTCTCTCTCCCTCTCCTGCTTCTCTCCCCCCACACACAAACTCTCACGCTTTCTCTCTCCTACGGGCCGTAGAGAAAGCCCCCTCACACGACGTGTTGTGAAAAAAAAAATGACGGGGGCGTGGAAAAAAAAATAACGAGTGGCACGCAAACACAAAACACGGATTAACCCCAGTTAGGACCTGATAAGGAATAAGTGCGCGAAAGGCCAGGGTAGCACGCCTCTCGCCCCCCTCCCCCCCTTCCCTACCCTTGAACGCACTTGACCCGGATCTCCTCAACAACGCCACCCTCCATGGAAGGAGTACCTGCCCGGGTAATGATGTAATGATACCCACCGGCGAGGCGGGGCCGGGGCATGGATTGACGCAGGGGGCAATTACACGGCGCCGGCCGGGACGGGGTGCTGAAGGTGGGGGGGGAGAGGGGGGGGGCAGAGCCACAGCTTCGCCCGGGGACACCTGCAAGACGAGACCAGACCATCGCAGAGACGGTCGCGGGAAGCCGCAGCATTCGCCTCTGTCAGAAATGTTTTGACATTGCAGGTTGAGGGAGGTTTGAAGCCGCCGCCCCTGCGATCGCGGGTATTATCTTAGGCTTCAGGGCATCTTGAAAATGAGTGATGCAGGGGGAAACACAGAGTTCTAACGCATTGAATCATGTGAGTTGATATTGACTGCGGCCAGACGATACGGTGGCTATATATACAGTCAATACTCAACAGGATACTCCGAATCGGTTATCAGTCGGTTCACTTGTTCTTCACCAAATATCCTTCCGGGCGCCAAGCGTCTCGTAGCCGGCCGGGTGGGGGCGGCAGTGAGGTGAGGCGTGGAGTGGGGTAAGGTGGGAGAGGTGGGGCGGGGCGGGGCGGGGCGGGGTGGGGCGGTGAGGGCGTCCCGCCAGACCGGCGGAAATCACGGACCGGATGCTAACATCCCACGGGGCCGACGTCATGGCCGACTAGACCCGCATAATTACACAACAGCTCCGGATAAACGCCTAAATACGCGCGAATTTATTGCCGAGCTCTTTTTTTTCTATTTTTCCCCTGCTCTCTCTCTCTCTCTCTCTCTCTCTCTCTCTCTCTCTCTCTCTCTCTCTCTCTCTCTCTCTCTCAATCTCTCTCTCTCTCAATCTCTCTTACGAGATAAACACAGGGGAGCAGAGAGGACTCCCTCGCAGCTCCAGCAGCCCCCTCGGGGCAAGGTGGCAGCTGGCTCCGGATGGCGGAGGAGGAGAGACGAGAGTGAGCTGGAAAGAGAGAGAGAGAGAGAGAGAGAGAGAGAGAGAGAGAGAGAGAGAGAGAGAGAGAGAGAGAGAGAGAGAGAGCGAGGAGGGAAGGGGGAAGTAGGCGGACAGCAGCAGTCTATCTGGCGGTGGCTAACTCAACTAGCGGAATTGTAAATTGCGCGGTGTGGCTCGCGCTGTGCTTCGGCTGTGCTGCGCCGCTGCGCTGCGGCCCGTGGCATGGCGGGGCGGGGCGGGGCGTGGTGGGGCGTGCCTCCCCTAGGGGAGCAGCTTTACTGCCTCGTCAAAGCGGACGCCACGCGCCGCCACGCCGCGCCATCAGTCTTTATGCCTCAATCCGTCCTGCGCCGCGGACATCTTATTTATCCCTTAACCAACAATAATTCTGTGCCAGGGGCCACGCCAGGGGCCAGAGGGAGCCTTCGGCCCCGCCCCGCCCCGCCCCGCCCCGCCCCGCCCCGCCTACCACCGCAGGCACACCGGCCCACCGGCCACCTACTCCAGAGGGCGTGGTGGGGTGGGGCGGGGTGAGGTGGGCCGCCGGGGTGCGGCGGCGAGCCGGTGCACGTCAGTTTTATCGGCTCATTTATAAGCCCTCCACAGGATCCCACCGGCTCTCCGGCTGCTCCTGGCCACGCCACGCCACGCCATGCCGGGGGCTTACCTAAGTCCGACCCCTTCTGCTGGACAGGGGGAGAGTCGTGGGCGTGGGCGGGCGTCAGGGCGCGACCGAAAAGAGAGTGGGGACAGAGAGTGAGAGAAAGATTGAGAGAGAAAGATTGAGAGAGAGAGAGAGCGAGAGAGAGAGAGAGAGGGAGAGAGAGAGAGAGAGAGAGAGAGAGAGAGAGAGAGAGAGAGAGAGAGAGAGAGAGAGAGAGAGGGGGGGGGGCTCTAATGAACATAGACTTTTATTGCTACCAGCCCCTGTACTTTTTTGAGCATGCCTAAGCCGGATACAATATTGTGTTCGGTTAGTTACATTATTAAAAATTTTGTACAGTTTCAAAATTTTCAAATATATGTAACTAACTATACACAATATTGTTTCCGGCTTAGGCATGCTCAAAAAAAGTCCAGGGGCTGGTGTCCATGGTCATTTAGAGTGGAAAGAGAGAGAGAGAGAGAGAGAGAGAGAGAGAGAGAGAGAGAGAGAGAGAGAGAGAGAGAGAGAGAGAGAGAGAGAGAGAGAGCAGGTAAGAGGAAAGAAGGAGAGGGAGAGGGATAACGAAGCAGGAGAGGTGCATCACATGCTGGCGATACACATGCTCTGCTACAACACTCATTTCAGTGACGAAGAGTAAAAGAAGGGCGACAATCCCCCACTAATGAAGTTGCCACTCTCCATCTTTCTCTCACTCTCACCACGACGCGCACGGACGCTGTCGCTCTCCCTCTCTCTGTCTGTCCCTCGCGCTCTCCCGGCGGCGGCGTCAGTCGTCGACGGGTGCTGCGGCTGCGGGGCAAATGGCACTATGTCGAGGAACCTCATCAGTCCATGTCTCGCGAACCAGAGGTACAGCAGCGGTGGAGCGGGCTGGGAGACATAGCACGGCAGAGAGTGAGCTGGAGAGGGGGAAAAGGGGGGGAGAGAGAGAGAGAGTAAGAGAGAGAGAGAGAGAGAGAGAGAGAGAGAGAGAGAGAGAGAGAGAGAGGAGGGGGGTAGAGACACTGAGATACACGTGTTAGAGTACGCGAGTACTGAGGGGGTGTGATGGCAGGGAGAGCAGCGCCCCTGCGAGGTAGACAGGCCCGCCGAGCACCACTGCCGTGCGGGTCTGCCTACGTCACGCTCCGCAGGGGCTCCACGGGTCCGTCCCGCCCCGTGAGCGCGCTGCCGCCGCCGCCTAACAAACGCACTGTAGATCTGAGAGTCATGTTTCTGACTGAAATTGAGCGAGGCATATAACGTCGCCCTAAAGGAGTGAGGAAATTCTATATCGCTCATTTGGAGTGATAAGCCTCACTTAAATCGAGCGAGATCACTTGATATCGCTCGTTTTCAGTCATCGAAGCGACTCAAAATGAGTGATATTTAATAATATGACTCCCCAGGAGCGACAAAATTTGGGTCACCAATCTCGCTCTCCTGAGAGCGAGATTTCTCACTCCTCGATTTACAGTGCGCGCCCTCTCTAATCGCTTACAATAAAAAAGAAGCAGAAAAACATTCATTGATGCTAACGGAACCTCACCACCCAAGCCACATACACTCAATTGCCTTGTCAGCGGGCGCTGACCAACCATCCACACGCGAGCTCTCTCCCGCCTCCCCACGGACGCCGGTGGCCACGCCAGACATCTGTATCTAACCAGCCACGCCGCACCGCTCCCCATACACTGTGAAATGTATATCTTTCAAGATTTCAGATTTCTTTTCGATATTTCAATTTACGAAATATTCTGCTTGCAAATTTACGACCACCCCTTCTTGCTCGTAATTGAATCTTATGTCCATACGTAGTGCTTTTCGATTGCGAGGGGAAAACAACACTAAAATATTTGTACACCTCGTCATTCAGGGAAGTTCAAAAAGATTCAAAGAAATTTAGAAAAATAACAGAAAAAATCAGGAAAATTAACAATAGTTTGGGTAGAATTCAAGAAAAAAATCACCAAAATTTAAGCAAATTCACAAAAATACAAAAAAAAAATTGTTCATCAAAATTTAGAGTTGTTTTCCCCTCCTACGATTTGTAACTGTAATTTTACAACTCTTCTTTGTTGAAAATTACCCGGTAGCCTGCAAATTATTTTTCACAGTGCAGCACCATTGTATAGCAACAGCCCCAGTGTAGCAACAGCACCTGTACTATCAGAGCGCGGAGCCGAGCGCACGGCGCACGGGTCCGGGGCAGAGCGGGACGGATAAAGTGATGACTATTGCTCCCTGGAGAGCAGCGGGGAGTGACTGGTAATCAACCAGTGTGAGAGAGAGAGAGAGAAGGAAGGGAGTGTAGCTGTGGGCGTGAGAGAAACAGCAAGTGTCTATACGTCTCGATATGCGATTTCCGCCTTTCATTTCTTTTTCCAATTATCTCTTCACTCCCCCCTCTCTCTTTCTTCTCTCTCTCTTTCTCTCTCTCTGTCTGTCTGTCTGTCTGTCTGTCTGTCTGTCTGTCTCTCTCTCTCTCTCTCTCTCTCTCTCTAACCTCTCTCTCTCTCTCTCTCTCTCTCTCTCTCTCTCTCTCTCTCTCTCTCTCTCTCACTGTCCATCATTTTTATTTTTACAACACAGCAGGTGAGTTGTTTGTATCGGCGATGCATGGCTATGAATGAATGAATAATTCTGGTCGCCCCATTAATCCCGGGCGGGCGGGGCTGGGCTGCCGTCGCGGCGGCGCGGCTGGGTGCTCCGCGCGTCAAACCTCTCTCCTCCCCTCTCACTCTCTCTCACACACAATACCCTTCACCCACCCTCTACTCTCTCTCTCTCCTGATCGCTATGGAGCGCACGTTCTGGTAGGACACGGGTCGTCACCACCCCCCTTACCCCCTGCACCACCAAAATGTTTTACTCCGTTTACTCCACCACCCTTCGCCTGACGCGCGCAGCGCCCCTGTGTCGTCGTTGGTTCCCATCACCCTCCGCAACATAGAAAACAGGTGTGCTTCTATACCGGAGCGTGCCACGCCGCCACGCTACGTGTCGGGCGGGGCGGGGCGGGGCGGGGCGGGGCGGGGCGGGGCGGGGCGGGGCGGGGCGGGGCGGGGGCGGGGCGGGGCGGGGCGGGGCGGGGCGGGGCGGGGCGGGGCGGGGCGGGGCTGCGGGGCGGGGCCCATTCGTCAAGCTGTCGCCAGACGGCCTCCTAGTTCAGTCCACCGCATACTTCTCAGAACTGCTGCAGGTGGTTGTCCCGCTGGTGCGCTCGAGGGGCGGCCGTGCTTGCCACGCGATTGTATCTCGATCTAGTCACCACCCCCACCGTCACCACCTCCCGGCCCCCTACCGCTAGGGGGTAAAAAGGCCACGTCACAATGTTGCGAACTCCGACCCTCAATTGTTCACCACCTGATGTGTTATTAAAATGAATCTATTCAAATTTAAGACATACATTTTTAAGTCCATACTCGTCTTTAATTTTTGACATGAAGTGAAGACGGCCTCGTATTAGTAGAGCGTTTGCGAGCTTTGGTGTACCGAGGCGATGGCAGGCGGGACCTCTACTCTAAATCTTCTACAAAGAATTTTTTCTTGTACTACACAGAAACCTGGGCAACTGCAATACAAAGGAAATTTCCTTTCCGTCTCAGGGCTTGACTTTATTACAAAGATTTTTCTTTGTTTTACAAAGATTTTTCTTAGTTTTACTAAGAAAATTTGCCTTCTGCATTACGGTAGCACTTTATTTTTCATTTCATTACTCTGCAAATCCAAGTGACGAACTGTTCGACAGTTATAAGTGTCGAACTAAAAAGTTCTGCAGTTGCAAGTGCACCTTTCTGACTAAGATGGAAAATATTTTTTCCGAGGACACCATCATCTTCGTCTTGAAATTCTCTTTCAAACGAGTATATGGTTGACAGGGTTGCGGCTTAAATTGAAACGGGTGCGCAAAAGAATACGAATTCCCAAAATTTCATTTAAGGACTAGTAGCCGTTTCAATTTAAGCCGCAACCCTATCAACCATATACTCGTTTGAAAGAGAATTTCAAGACGAAGATGATGGTGTCCTCGGAAAAAATATTTTCTATCTTAGTCAGAAAGGTGCACTTGCAACTGCAGAACTTTTTAGTTCGACACTTATAACTGTCGAACAGTTCGTCACTCGGATTTGCAGAGTACAAGAAAAAATATCTCTTTTCTTTGTGAGGATTGAAGAGTGTTCTGGGCTGGGACTAGAAGTAGGGGCCGTGCATCTCCACAGAGCTGGAAGGAGCAGGGCTATGGGTTACAAGACGAGGGCGACCTTCAAGGTAGGCGCGCTGCGCCTAAGGGTCGGGATGAGGTTAACACAGCGGCTCCGAGCGGGCAGCGGGCAGAGGGCGAGTGAAAGAGTGAGAGAGAAAGGGAGGGGAGCGGGGATGGGAGTGGGGGTCGGCTCGCTCACCTGTCTGGGCGCATCTGCGGCGTGCTCAACGACAGTTGAATTAATTCAAGAACACGATGACTCTCTGTACGGGCTGCCTTCTGCGAATTCCTTTTTTTTTTATTTCCCGCCCTGCTCATTCATTCTCTCTTTTCATTCGGCCGCGAGCTGCCCGCGCCGCCCGGCCGGAGAGGCTCTCTCGCCCGCTCACGCCCTTCTCTTACTGAGAGAGGTATTTTTACCGTGCTAACGGCAAATCAAATAATCCCTCAGAGAGCGAAAGAGGGAGAGAGAGATAAGGAGAGAAAAAGAGAAGTGAGATTCACGCCCACCCAAGCCGCCCACACAGTGACAGCGGTTGGCAACATTAATCCAATGCGGTACTAGTGGGAGGCAATCTGCACGGTGCGGCGCCAAGAGGTAGGTCCACCACAATGGCAGGAGAGAGACAAAGAGGGAGTTCTGGGAGAAATGTGAGCTATTGTGATTATGGAAAAATCTCCATGGGAAATTTCGTTGAGTCGCAAACTGTAAATTTCAAAAAAAAAAAATCTAAAAAAATAAACTGCAATGGACTTCTCACTCTTCAACACGCATAAATAGGCCGTTGCTAAATTCCGATGCAGATCATGCCTTTACAATTTGAGCTGTAGGCTTAATCAAAAATGATATATTTTTTAAAAAATTGTAATTTTACGAACACATATTTTTCAGAGAGAGAGAGAGAGAGAGAGAGAGAGAGAGAGAGAGAGAGAGAGAGAGAGAGAGAGAGAGAGAGAGAGAGAGAGAGAGAGAGAGAGAGAGAGAGAGCAGGCCTTTGAGGATCACGTCCCGTCCCTCGCCACACGAGACGGCCGGTCTGATTTTGTATGCCCGCTCAGCTCCGTCCCGCTTTCTCAAAACATGACCCGGCTGAGTGGGTCCGGTCAGCATAGCGGGCAGCAGAGAGCGGCAGCCCGTCGGCCCGTCCGTCCCGTTAGCGCTCTCACACTCGAGGAGAGAAACATATATTCTTTGTTTTCTCTTTTTTTTCCTCTGACATGAGGGGAGCGTCCGTGTGAGCGCCTCTCTTTCATCTCACAAAATCCCCTCTCCATACATCCACTTGATTATAATTGTTTTTTTTCATAAGTGGAACCCTTCTATTAAAGGAAGCGCGCTGAGCGCAAGTGCCCGCGGATTATTTTCTTGAAATCCATCTCAGACAACCTTTTCTTTGTCACCTATACCACGGACAACCTGCGGACATCCGGCGCCGCGTTACAGGACATTCCTGCGGGTAAGAGGAAAAGCTACCAGTTCAGCTGGCGTGTGTGTCCCCTTCTCACGTTAGCCTTGAGCAGGTGTGAGTGTGTGTGTGTGTGTGTGTGTGTGTGTGTGTGTGTGTGTGTGTAGGAGTGTGTAGGAGTGTGTAGGTGTGTGTTTCTGTATGTCTGTGTGTCTGTGTGTGTGTTGGGGGCCTTTTCATGCTGCCTGTCATGCCTGATGTGTGAGCGGCTCCGGCGAAAAAGCGAACCCGCATGTATCCTTTCCCTCCCGTGCCCCCTCCCCCGCCCTGCCCCCTGGTTGGGGCGGCCATGACAGTCACACATCCGTCATCCATCACCGGATCGAGCCAATACGTACACACATTTCCGTCCGCATAGGCGTATGCAACCAGGGTCGGAAAAAAAAATCGTGGGGTAAATTTTCAAAATACAAAACGCTATAAAGAAAACGCAGAAAAAAAAACGAAAACAAACAACAACAACTGAAAAAAAACGAAAACGTTGATAAGTGCTGACTCTGACCGTGTACTTTTGGTCTCCAGGCGTCCAGAGAGGCGCGGTGTTTCGGTTCCGGACGGGAGGGAAGGGCTCCTGTTTCGCCTTTTGGTATAGAACGGTGGGGGGAGGGGGGTTGAGCTGTCAAGTGATGACGTAATGTTCCGCCAGCTGATAACGGGGGACCCCTCTGCGGGCCGGGACAAGAGTCCCCCCCTACCCTACTCCCCCCCCCCTCCCCCGCACCGCGCGAGCACCAGCAGCAATTCGGCTTGCGCGGCGTGGCAGAGCGTGGCGTCGTGAGAGGAGAGGGAGGGGGGGGGGAGTAGAGGGGTGCAGCACTGTGCCGTCTTAAAGACATCCCCGCCAATCTCAGCCTAACAGCGACAGGCGCTCGACCAAAGGGAGTAGAAGTAGTCCGACTACCGAACTGGCTGATTCAATTTGCAGGCGGGGCGGGGCGGGTAGGACCGCCTGCCCGACCCATTTGTGCGGATAAGCTGTTTTGGCAGCAGGGGGCTCTCTTTGAAGCGGCGGGCGCGCCTCATGCCTTTGGGCTGCAACAGAACCAAACGAGGCGAAATGGAGGCGGCGGGGCCCCCCGGCGGGTCGGGGCGGGGCGGGGCGGGGCGGGGCGGGGCGGGGCGGGGCGGGGCGGGGCGGGGCGGGGCGGGGCGGGGCGGGGCGGGGCGGGGCGGGGCGGGGCGGACGTGTACCTTCTGATGGAAGTGAAGTACTGGTCCAGGAAGTCCTTGGCGTGCTGGAGGACCTCCTCCTTGGGCCGACAGGCGCCGCCCCCGGTGCCGCCCCCGGTGCCGCCCCCGGGGGCGGCGGGCGCTGACAGCTGCGGGTTGAGCGCGGGGCAGCCCGACGCGCCGCCCCCGCCGCCGCCCGCCCCCGCCGCAGCCGACCCCGTGGAGGCCGCGGACGACGACAACCGGTTCTGGGGCGGGAACATAATACTCCCCACGCACGCCTGGTACTGCTGGCACATCGGCGGCTGCAAAGAAGAAACGACCAATCATTAACAATCAGTATCTTTAGTGGTCAATAAGTGCCAGAGATAACTACAAGCTAATAGTTATCTCTGGAAGTGCTCGTATTTTTATTTTTTATTTTTTTCGTTTTGCCCTGTTGGTACCGCCTGCAGCCAGCCGGTCGTACCAACCTATTGTTATTGGTAAACAATCAGCCACCGCCCGCGGGCCACCCCCCACCCCCGCCCGGCCCCATTTCGCACCCTCCAACTTTTCTGTTTTCCTCGAAAAATTTAGAAACGTGAAATACCTAAATAAATAAATACAATCAAATACTCGACGGTGAGAAATGTCGTCCATCATGCGCGAATGGCAGCTGGAGCAGGACCGGAGGCTCATGAAGTTCAAGACGTACGAGGACTACCTGGACTCGCTGGTGGCCGACCAGGACGAGCTGTACCTGCGCGGCGCGGAGGCCAGGATCCTGGCTGAGCTGGGCTACAGGTTCATGACGTCGTGCCCCGCGACCAGGGAGACGCATGCGCTATAGCGCCGCTATACCGTAGGTCGTTAATACAGTCGTTAATTTAGGATTTTTTTTTTTCACTGAAACTTGTCATGTAGAGTAATTTTCTTGGAGAGGATATCCTCTTCCTCTCCATTCTATTAACGTTTAAATACGTTGAGAAATTAAAATAAATATGCACGAAGTGTGCCCGGAAGTCGCTTATCTTTGAAAGAGTTAGATTTCGTCGGATTTCATTTCCCATACTGTTTTATTATTATTATTATTATTATTATTATTATTATTATTATTATTATTATTATTATTATTATTATTATTATTATTATTATTATTATTATTTTTTATCCGTGGGCATTGAACATTTTAGTCCCCAGACTAAAAGCTTTGGACGCAAAACAGCTTGGTCCCAGGCACGAAGGTCTCGTTGCCGCCCTGTACCTCTATTTCCACAGACCAAAGATTTTAGTAGCCCCGGAAGATTATTGTTTTCCAGGAAACAAAGTAAGACGCTCTAAACCCCAGTGAGAAATGAATCGATGTCAACGTCGTTTCGACGTCGAATCGCCCTGATTTTGTCACCAAAATCGACCTAATATCGATTTTCAATGTCGATTCAACGTTGATTCGACAATTGCATTTCTCACTGGGAACACCCCGTCTGTTACCAGCAAAACAAATATTTTCCCAGTGTATAACGGAAATTACGAGCAATAAATTTTTGTTTCATATACTTCCTTATGATATCGAAAGAGAGGCATCCGCAAAAAAAAATAACAAGTTTGGTCAGGTGAGGTGGCAGCGTAGTCGACACGCTCTCCCCCTCCCCCTTTTTCGCGTGGCACCGCGTGATGACCCGTGAGTGAGGGCCATCTTTATGAATGAGGGGCGGGACAGGCAGGCGGCGATGGACGAGGACGAGGGGCAGGACAACACCGTGAAAAAATTCAGTGCCAGGAACTCGAGAGTAGCTACGGAAACTTTTGTAATGAGGAATGCGGTACAGAAAAGAACATGAACCAAAGTAAAATTTAGTTTTACAAGGACACTGGGAAATCTTTTTGGCTCTGTCTGTTGGGGTTCGGGTAGTTTGAGATGTGCCTCAAAGAGTTTTACAATCGCTGGCGGGCAAGGTGGGTCATTTTTTTTCCAAATTTACCACCACATTTTTGACCGCGAGAAATATTTTTTTTCTGGCACGAATTTGTAGTCCTTGGCTAGGCGATAAGTTTGGTAACAGTCTGGGCGCTGTAGCTCAAATAGTTTAGAAGATATGGACGATCAAAGATTTTAGCACATTTTCCTAGACAAAAGTTGCATAAAAGCCTAAATTCGGCCATAAATCGCCTTCAGAGTGTCAGAAAAAGACGTTCCGGGTATCCCAAAACGTAAAATCGCACAAGGAATCCGAATATGCTATCCTCGAGGCCCTGGGACCGCTCGAAATGCCTCAAATACGTGAAAAACCGTTCTTTTCTTACCTGGTTTTTCCGGTTTTGCACAGAGACGAAAGGGGTGATGCAAATTGTTGATCGGACTTTTTGCGCCATTTTACGTCAAGGGATACCCGGAACGTCTTTTTCTGACACTCTGAAGGCGATTTATGGCCGAATTTAGGCTTTTATGCAACTTTTGTCTCGGAAAATGTGCTAAAATCTTTGATCGTCCATATCTTCTAAACTATTTGAGCTACAGCGCCCAGACTGTTACCAAACTTATCGCCTAGCCAAGGACTACAAAAATTCCTGCTAGAAAAAAATATTTCTCGTGGTCAAAAATGTAGTGGTAAATTTGAAAAAAACTGACCCAGGTACGAGTTCTTGTCGGAATATTTCGTTTGAACCCTTTTTTACTTTGAATGAAAAAAAAAATGTAATGGTACACCCCTTCCTCCACCATAAAAATTAAAATGTAAACTTATCGGGGGACCCAATTTAAAACCTAAAAAACTTGAGAGTTTCGCAATGCACTTGAACTGCTTTGTTCAAATACTTCGATCACGATCACATAATTCGTACCTCTTTGTGAAACAATTCTTGGTTGGAAAACGCGTGTTCCTTGGATAAGTTGGCTTCAGGAACGACTATTTGTTCCATGAGACTCTGATTCAGTTGTACCAACTAGCTGGCTGGATTCTCTGGGTGTACACATAGAGGGTCGAGGCTATGTCTAATTTCACACCGCAACAAGTGTTCACGATTGTGTGCTTTTAATCACCGCCTCGTACGGGCCCGCGCCACTAGCCTACTTCAATATAGCTAGACACACACACACACACACACACACACACACACGCCGGAGGCAAGCAGGCCCGTACTACACTTCCCCCACCCATCAGCTGCAGGGCCGGAAGAGGCCTGCTTGAATGGGATTCTACCGCGGCTTATGAATGGTTCTGCTGCGGGGAGCTGGGGTGGGGGAAAAGGGGGTCGATGGAGGTCGGGGTGGGGAGGGGGTAGAAGTAGAGAAGGAACGGCGGCGGCGGGGACTACTTGCCTTGCAATACAGTTTTCTATCATCGCTTCGACCTTCCCATTCTATCCTCTCTCTTTTTCCCCTCCCCCCTTTCTATTCTTGTCTACCGTTTTCCCCCGCCGCCGCTGTCCCGACCCTTCCCCTCTGCTCCTCCTTTCCGGTCAATCGGCGCACCACCACGTCGTCTGCTTCTGCTCCTCTCGAGTGCGCGACTGTATCTGTGTGTGTGTGTGTGTGTGTGTGTGTGTGAATGTGCACGTGAAATCCAATTTGGTTCGTGCAGAAGTGTGCGGCCCGGCACGGCCCGCCCGGTGCCAAGCCCTCCGCCTCAGCCGCCTCAGCGCATGCAGACATTCCGCTCGCAGAGACTGCGTCCCCCGCCCCGCCCCCGCGCGCCGGCCGTTGTTACGTCTCCACTTTTTTTTTTTTGTAACCCTCCCCCCCCTCCCCCCTTCCCGGAATGACGCGGTATAACTCCGCACTGGACGTGCGTCCCTCTCTCTTCCCTCTTCAGCAGTCCTGCTCGTCCCCCGCATCCATGCAGATTGCTCGTGTAATTCACAGCCGCAACTTAATTTTCCGTGAGGATGATTTCGTTATAGCGCGGCGACGGAGCGCGCGAGTGTGTGTGCATGAGGTAGATCAAGAGCGAGAGAGAGAGAGGGAGAGAGAGAGGGACAGAGAGAGAGAGGGAGAGAGAGAGAGAGAGAGAGAGAGAGAGAAGTAGGAAGGCAAGGTGATAGCGACCACGAGACATACGAAGCAAAAATATTTTTCTTGTTTTCAATAGTTTAAAAAATTAAGTAAAACAGCAAACGGATGTCTTTCTCTTTTTTTCTTTTTTTTTTCGAAATAAGGGATAAAGTCTCTTAGGTCACCTTGTATTGATTTGGGTCCTCTAGACGACCAATGCGTTCTCATCATATCGCCGTAAGTGCGTCGCCAGCGGAGGCCTGAGGCTGCTCCTTCCTCACCCCGAACCTCCGCGCCTCGTCCCGCCCCGCCCCGCCCCACCACGTCCCACCACGCCTGAATTGACTTCCTTTGTAAAGGGCCGAGCTGCCTCGAAAGCGACCATTGTCATCGCTTATTTCGTCTTGAGCACGCGACGAGTATAGGCGGTTTGAACGCTCAGTGTCAATTGTATACCTACTTGAGATAAAATGATAATTTTTTTTTACTCGTTCTTTACCACCACCTCTCTCCTGAGTGGTGAAAAGAACGAGTATTGTTCTCAGTCGAGTGTAACCCTTAACTGCCCACACTTTCATCTCAGATCTCACAATACCTACAGGCATAATAGTTATACCATTCGAAACTGGAAATGCTGGTCTTTATTCCAACAATGAACTATTTTTCAAGTTAAATAGTATTATTTTGAGAACACTTAACAAATTTTGGATGTTTTCATTCTAAGTCCATAACCCAACTTATAAGTGGAGTTTTTAATCTCAGCAAGTACAATACCCACAGACATGAAACTTGCGCTGATCTCAGCTAGAAGCCTTCCTCTGCATTGCAACAATGAACCTTTTTTAACGTTTAATAGTATTATTTTGAGAACTCTTAACAAATTTTGTGCGAGTTTTCATTCTAAGTCCCCGAGTCTAGTCGTAGACCGAGTCGGCTCGCGCCAGCTCGCGCTCCTTTATGCGCCCCAACAATCGGACCCGAGCGGGAGGGCCGAAGAAGGCCCGAGCACCCGAGACGAGCAAGGGCGAGTGTCCCGGGAAAAACTTCCCCTGCACACACGAATGGTGATGAAATCAGAGATGAAAATGTCTTCAATCGACTCACATAACGTTTTACACTCCTACCTCTGTAGCACATAATTATGTAAAGAACGAGTTCCATACTTATCACAAAATTCATTTTGTGTTCTATCTGGCCCTTGTTTTAAATGAGGCGAACGGCACATTACCAGTGCGTTCAAAATCCCGTTCTTTTTGTCGCTTCATCACAGCCGCATCGTGGTCGCTTCAAAAGCAAGAGTCTCAGGGAGGGAATTATTCAGCCGAAGTGATATTTGTTGCTTTAGAGAAGTTCGCCTTCCAGTGATTGGAGAAAGTTTGCAGCGGCCGGACAAGCGTAGGCAGACAGACAGACAGACAGACGGACGGACGGACGGACGGACGGACAGACAGACAGACAGACAGACAGACAGACAGACAGACAGACAGACAGACAGACAGACAGACAGACAGACAGACAGACAGCTGGACAGACCTCACTAAACGCAAACAAACCACTCCCACCGAAACGTCCGCTCGACCAGCCTCTCATTTCCCTCTGAATATTCGTGTGTCTTCGGAAATTATCATCAAATAGACCTCTGGGAAAAACGTACTGGGGGAGACGGAATATTGGAACTCTGCCAAGCGCTCGGGTATCTCTTTGGGATCGACCTCTGTCTCCCTTACAACCCCTGATTTTAAACAAATAATAGGGAGGGTCGTCTGGATTCTTTCATCAAAGAATTGTTTTTCCACTGGAATTCCAACTGTATGAATGTTGCTCACCTGCAGATGAGAGAATTTACTCAGTCACTTGCCAGTGAGTGAAAAATGTTTGCAGACTTGCGGGTGTATGAATAAAAATTCGATCATTGAGTGGTGTGCGAATGGGTACTAGCGCACTTAAGGTAGCTTACCTGCAAGTGTGTGACTTTACATTCTCTCATACAGAACAAATTGTTGTTAAACAAATACTGATCACGGCAAAAAAATCGTTCAGCTAAAATTAGATGTGACTAAAAATATAGCATTACGACGAAAAACTTAAAACAGCAGAAAAATAAATAGCAGGGTATCTAAACAATAATCATCGTAGCTCAAAAATTTGCTACGCCTTTACAACCATATAATTATTTTAATCTTTTTTTGCTCGGACGCGAATTATTATTATTATTTTCATTACTATTATTATTACTGCGTGATGAACGGTTTTGCGCGCCAGGACCACGGGCGACACGCTGACCCGCGGCCAGTTCCACAAGCGGGTCCGCGCCGCCACCGCCTCGCTGTACCCGTCCCGCAGCCAGTACCAGGAGGACAACGACGGCGTCCTCATCACGGACCCTCTGCTGAGGGAGCTCGCGGGCCGGGAGCGCGCCAACCGGGCCGGCCTGCTGGCGGTAAGTGTCTCGGGGGCGGCGGGGGCGGCGGGGGCGGCGGGGGCGGCGGGGGCGGCGGGGGCGGCGGGGGCGGCGGGGGCGGCGGGGGCGGCGGGGGCGGCAGGGGCGGCGGGGGCGGCGGGGGCGGCGGGGGCAGCGGGGGCGGCGGGGGCGGCCGGGGCGGCGTGGGCGGTGGGGGCGGCCGGGGCCGTGGGAGGCCACCGCGAGCAGCCAGAGCAAATCCTCCACGGATTTGCACGGTCCCCCAGGGGGCCGGAAGCTCGGCTAACCCAAGCCGGCGGCGAGGGGACGCCCCGCCCCGCCCCGCCCCGCCCCGGCTAAAACCCCCTTGTAGACTTCGACACAACCCCGCCCTGCCCGTCGTCGCAAGGCCTCGTCGAAACCGATCGGCTGCATTAATTACCGCGTCGTGCCGACCAGAGGGGGGCTGCCCTGATGACGGGGGCCTTCACCGGGGGCGGGGCGGGGTGAGGTGGGCTGGAGTGGGGGTAGCTACCCCTTCGGGATCACAGGGAGCGGGGAAGCCTGCCCCCCATGTCTGCCCCGCCGCGGCCGAAGTCAAAACGACCGCAAGACCACCGCTTCGCCGCGCCTATACGCTCGGCCCGGACCGGTGAGGCGGAAGGAAGGATATCCTGATTGCACGAGACCGCCCCGCCCCGCCCCGCCCCGCCCCACCCCGCAGACAGATTGGACAACGTCGCCCTGGGCCCTCTGGCCTTCGGCTCTCGACAAAAGCACTTTAAAATCACCCGGGAAAAAAAAACAAAAATGGGAAATCGTTATTTTTGGTCTTTTCCCTTCCGACTTACGCCGCGAGCACTGGACCTGGAAGGGGTGGAAAATAAAAATCCCGGACGTGCAGCTGTGAGCCAAATATTCGGTTCGTTTCTCTCCTGGCCCGAAAGGAGGTAGGATTTGTTCCGGGTGGAGAGAGGAAGGAAGAGCGCAAAGGATGGAGAAGAAGAGAGAGGAAAGGGGAGGGGGAGAGGGAGAGAGAGAGAGAGAGAGAGAGAGAGAGAGAGAGAGAGAGAGAGAGAGAGAGAGAGAGAGAGAGAGAGAGAGAGAGAGAGAGAGAGAAGCTGAGGTAAGCTGGCTCGGCTGGGTGTCTTGGCAGTACCTCGGCACCTGCAGGGTGCAGGGAGAGGGGGGCCACGGCGTGGGCACGGAAAAAAATTACTTTGTTGTCAGGATCAATTTAAGTCGATAGGCAAAATTCGATATCTGAAATCGAGAATCCGATACCCACAGCCAGGAGCTGGTTGTCACGACCAGGCACTTGTAGGAATGGAACAAAGTCCAGCTAGTTCTCATCGCACAAGTGTCCGGTCGTGACAACCAGCTCCTGGCTGTGGGTATCGGATTCTCGATTTCAGCTATCGAATTTTGCCTATCGACAAAAATTGATCCTCACAATGAAGTCATTTTTTTCTGTGGGGTGAGGGGTGTGGGGTGTTTGGCGTGGGGCGCGGAGGAGCCTCTCGATGCCCTGGGAGCCGCATCTTGTACCGATTTATTGTCTGGAAGACGAGCGTGGGAGCAAAACTCGATGACCCACCCCCAACCCCCTTTCTCCAAACTCCCCCTCCCCTCCCCTTTCTCTCGCTAATGACGCACCGGAGGCGCCCGATAGCCATCCCTTCAGTTAATCAAGGGAAGGCCAAGTAGTTAGCGATATCGGGCCGTCCACTGCCAAAAAAGCGAAGCGGACGATATAACACAGCCTCGCGACACTATCAGAAATAGGTGTCGACGTCGTAATGTGGGCTTTAGGATGGGAGAGAGGAGCAATAGCAGACGAGCAGGGAGGACAGGCGATGAAGAGGGATGGGGAGATACACTGGAGCGAGCGAGATGGAGAAAGTGAGAGAAGCTGGAATTTATAGTCCACGTTCCATCACTCGAGACAACTTCCCCGCAGCGCACCGCAATCCCCTATTCCTAACCTGCAGCCCCTGCGTGGCGCGGAGTGGGGCGTGGTGGGGTGGGGCGGGGCGGGGCGGGGCGGGGCGGGGCGGGGCGGGGCGGGGCGGGGCGGGGCGGGGCGGGGCGGGCGGGGCGTGGCGCGGAGTGGGGCGTGGTGGGTTGGGGCGGGGCGGGGCGGGGCGGGGCGGGGCGGGGAGGGGAGGGGAGGGGACCTGACCACATTGCCGACACGGCTGCCTCTCAGGTCTGCGCTGGTGCGACAAATGTCTGACAAGGCGAAAGCGGTGCATCACTCAACGCCTAACGCTTCGGGCTTATGCAGTCACTGAGCCAGTCAGCTTGCTTAACATGTCGCACACTGTCGGCATTATTCAAAACAGGTTTTCGTAAAATGTTGTCGCGATGTTTATAGTGGGTGGTCTTATAACCAGTACCATAACAAAAAATGCAAGATTTATACTTGACAGTGTGGAACATCCGAGAGGGAATGCACCGCCGCATCACTTTCCCTGTTTCGAGTACCCCCAGTGGGGTCAACAACTTGGCATATTCAGTTACAGGCTTGCGGTAATCAGTTCAATATTCAACCATATTACGATACCTACAATGCAAACAAACGTAGTTCCCGAGCCCTGGTGCAGACTGACGTACTTCTGAGACCCTCGGGGCAAACTAACGTACTTCTGAGACCGTCGGGGCAGACTAACGTAGTTCCTATCTTTTTAACCAAGAACTACGTTAGTCTGCCCCAAGGGTCTCAGAAGTACGTTAGTCTGCCCTGAGGGTCCCAGAAGTACGTTTGTTTGCCCCGAGGGTCGGGAACTACGTTTATTTGCATTGTAGGTATCGATTAACCCATTTTAAGCGGTATTTCACCCAAACCTAGCAATATTTTAGCCTCACTTACTAATATTACTCACAAATTTAGACGAACTTCACTCGAATTTACGAATATTTCACCGATATTCATCAATATTCAACCATATTCAAGTATTCAGTGTACACGAAATCCGAAAGTTAATGATCCCTCGCCCCCGGTATGCTCGAAAATGTTCAGATATTAGGTGTAATACCGCTGACGATTACAATCTTTGCCGGGCGCAGACCATCGTCCACCTCCAGATGATGACCTCCCTGGGCTACGAGGTCTCCGGCTACATCGACTTCGCAGACCGTCTGTCCCGGGAGGACTGGGTGCCGTACTTCCAGGGGCGGCGCATCCTCGAGCCCAACAGGTCCGACCTGGCGTTCTACCACTGGCGCATCGACCAGGGCCGCTTCAAGTCGACGCCCAATTTTAAGGTGAGCAGCAGAAAAGAATTTTTTTTCCTTTTCTCATTTTGTTGGGTTTATGTTTGTTGGAGGTCGAACTCGGGTCGAACTCTCATTTAACAGTGATAGTCTACCCCCTAAAATACAACTTACCAGCAAAGGCATTTTTTCTCCATTACAACATCAAAGTGAAAAAAAAATTATACGTAGATTTACGATGTATTTTGTACACTGTGGCTTGCGAAAAATGCTGTAAATTTACGACAGCCCATTTTTGCTCGTAACTGATTCGCAAGTCGATAGGTAGGGGTTGTGTTTTCACCCAACATCGTTGAAGATTGTCCCCTGAACCTTTAACGAGTTTTCACAGTGATATCAGTTTTTCTTTACGTACCGGAGCCGAGGGGAAACAACTCTGCAATTTTTGTGCACAACGTAATAAAGAAAAAAAAAGGAAATTTCGGGAAAATTTTAAAACAGTCGGGAAAATTCTGAAAAATTTAAGAAAAATTCTAGCAAAACATTTTTAAAAAATCAAGAAAATTCACATAATTTGATCGCCAAAATTGAGAGTTGTTTCCCCCTCGACCGTAGCCCAAGTTACACTTTAAAAATTTGTCGGGTAGGTTGTGCCTGACCCGCGGCGCGGGCTGCTGTTCAAGCACCGCAAGGACCGGCTTAGGGTGTGCGTGGACCCCAGCGCGCCGTCCCCGGGCCCCAGCACCACCCGCACCAGGGTGTCCTCGCCGCTCTACGCCAACTGCGTCATCTACGACCACGTCGTGCGGCAGCGCTGCTGACGGGGGTGCCCCGCCCCACCCCGCCCCACCCTGCCCCGCCCTGCCCCGCCCCGACCCGCCTCGCCCTGCCCCGCCCTGCCCCGACCCGCCTCGCCGCGACTCCTCCAGCAGGATACCAATCCAACCCCCTATCCGCCCGCCCCACCCCACCCCGCCCCGCCTCAAATAGGTTAACGAGACCACGGGCGGCTGGAGCCGGAGCCTGGGCTGAAGCGAGGCGGGGCGGGGCGGGGTGGGGCGGGGTGGGGCGGGGACGACACGCCTCGCGGTCGGTGCGCACCTCCTGCTGCCTGCACTGCGTTACTTACGGACTCCTCACCGCCCCTGCACTCCCTTCTGTACGCCCCACAGAAAAATTACACAGAGTGACGCGAACAGAGACGTTTTTAGCCGGGCGAGTTGCTTAAAATTGGATCAGCCAATCATATATGAAAAGCTTCCAGAAAAATGTGGCGTACAATTTATCTTCAATGTTTCATTTTTCGAAATTTTTGCCACCACAAGTAAGTGACCCGAGGGGGAAAACAACTCTTACATTTTTGTACACCTTGTCACTTAGAAAAAGTTAAAAAAAAAATCAGAAAAATATAATAAAAAATTCAAAAAATTTCTATTTTTTTTTGTCGAAAAATTCAGAAAAAAAAATCAGCAAAATTCACTGAAATTCACTAAAATTTACAGAATTCTCGTTTACACAGTTGGGTTTTCAGAGTGGTTGCGTCCCCTGCAGGGAAGCCCGGCCGGCAGCTTGCTTAGTCATGCGTGGGCGTAGCCATACGTTACCGTATGCGTCCTCCTTGGCGGAGAGACTTGGGCTCAGCACAGCTACGGGGAGGTATAAATTTCTCATCAGGTGACGCACCGGCCGGGCAGGGCCGTGCTAGCTGGAGAGCGGCAAGCGAGTAGGGGTCACGAGAGAAAGAGAGGGTGGGAAAGAGAGGGAGGCAGGGATGTAGGGAGAGGGAGAGGAAAACAGACAGACAGACAGACAGACAGACAGATAGACAGACAGACAGACAGACAGACAGATAGATAGATAGACAGACAGACAGACAGACAGACAGACAGACAGACAGACAGACAGACAGACAGAGAGTTACCAACCCAAGTATAGAGTCTCTGCCTACTCTCGGGCCTGCACATTTTTCACAGCTGGAATGACGGTAGTGCAGGCGAGATGCAGTGTGCGTCCCCACCCCCTTTCTCCCCCCGCCTCTGCCGCCCCTGTACGCCACACTTTTGCTGCTTCATTACGACGGCCCGGGCCCGACTGGCCCGCGCTCCCATTTTTGCGGCAATCGTAAATCCAGATTGAGACAGATCATAAACCGCCTCCTCCAACGCCAAACTCCCCTCCAAAGCAACCCCTACAGCCCAGCCCCGACCCTTCCTCAGACCCTCTCCACAACGGGGCTGGTACGCCCCACACCACCCACACACGCGCGTGCACGTATGAAAAATATCAATCAAGATTGGTATTGAAAGCAGATGATACCACACGACCGCAAGAGAAATTGCTATGGGGTGCAACAATTTGTGTGTGAACGCACACGATGTAAACGACGAACGACGCCAGCAGCGCCGCGCCGCGTGCCTGCGGGGTTGGGAGGGAAAGGGGTGGGAGGGGTCCGCCGGCGGCGTGGCGGACCGAAGCGGTCGCTGGCAGGGAGGAGCTGTTAGTGTTATACGCTGCGCGCGAGGAGGAGGTGCCATTGTTCCGCGCAGACTGCGCGTCAGGCAGCCATGGGCCCCCCCCTAGCAGCGCCACCCTATATTATTGTATATTTGCGATTGGTTTCTGGACTCGAGAGTACAAGCTAGCTGACACCTTAGTGTCTTGTACTGTTCTGAAAGTAAAGAAAGTAAAGGTATCATCTGCTAAAAAGGAAGGGAGAGTAAAACTGCAGACCCGAGCCGCACACACTCGTCGACAAACTGCAAGAGGGACGCGCTAAAAATTGCATATAAAACTTACAATTCTATCCACCTGAGAGCCATTCCCGGTGTGTGCGTGAGAGAGAGAGAGAGAGCGTGAGAGAGAGAGCGAGAGAGAGAGACAGAGAGAGAGAGAGAGAGAGAGAGAGAGAGAGAGAGAGAGAGAGAGAGAGAGAGAGAGAGAGAGAGAGAGAGAGAGAAAGAGACCTCGAATATGGGGCTTTGGATGGGACGCCTGCTGCGGACGTCTGCTGTTTGAGCACGGCGCTCTCATGAGAGAGTACCGTAGCTCATAAAAGGGCACGGTGTTCTTCACACCGGCAGGACACTCTGCTCCATCCATCCATCCATCCACCCATCCATCCATCCATCCATCCATCCATCGAACCATCGGACCAACGAACCGTCCGTCCATCCATCCATCCACCCATCCATCCATCCATCCATCCATCCATCCATCCATCCATCCATCCATCCATCCATCGAACCATCGGACCAACGAACCGTCCGTCCGTCCGTCCATCCATCCATCCATCCATCCATCCATCCATCCATCCATCCATCCATCCATCCATCCATCGAACCATCGGACCAACGAACCGTCCGTCCATCCATCCATCCATCCATCCATCCATCCATCCATCCATCCATCCATCCATCCATCCATCCATCCATCCATCCATCCATCTTACCATCACTGACAAACCCTCCCTCACACAGTGTATACCAGTCTTTTTTCCCGAACTCCTTATTCTCCCTGTAGACAGAGCCCGTGGTGTGCTCTCTCCCCAATTTTCTTGTAGGCCTGACGACGCCCCGCGGTGTGGCGCGGCGTGGCGGACACCACGGGACAGCGCCATCGGGAATATGCATCACGCTCCAGCACCCCATAAATATGAAGCCGCGACGGCGGCGCGTCTGTCGCGGGACAAGGAGGGGCGTATATACGCAACTTGTTTCAAGTCCTTCTTAACTTCCGGTCTAGGGTCACCGAGGGGCCGTTGTGAAGCCCGCCGCGCCACCCCGCCCCACCCATTGCCACCCTCCACCCTCCTTGAGAAGGCACTGCCGACCCGAGCCTATCATCAACCCCGACCCCTTCCCCTTCCCTTCCCCTTCCGAACCCAAAACGCGGCCTTCGCCGAGGGTCAGAAACAACCTGCAACGTTCGATTTTCCGATAGAAATCACCTTTTATTTATAACATAATTATGTATTTTTGTTAAAATTGAGTGAAAAACAATGTCAGCGGGAAAAAAAACAACAACACAGAAAGCTACAAAAGCCCTCCTATGATGGTCGCAAAGAGTAGCAGTCGTTCCGGGTTACATTATCATGCTATTACATCTTCAACGTGACCTGTCAGCTGTCCAAACATTGCAGTGCTGCCAAAATAATGACTCCAACGTCCTGCTGCGCCCTCCTTTCCCTCCCGCCTAACCATGGCCCTTCCGTTTTGAGGGGTGGCGACGCGCCGGGCCGGACGGATACCTCTTTGCAGGTCGCATGAGATATTTCGAGTCCCTGAGAAATTTCTCCCACAAGTGCAGGTGAGCGGATGCGAGGGGCGGCCGGGCGGTGGTGTAGAGCCGGTAGCAGCATGGGCACGGTGTTTCCGCGGTACACACAAAAGATAATGCGCGTCTGAGCAAAGAAATATTAGGTATCCTATTATTTCAGTTGAATAGGCGCATCTAATTTTTAAGCTACGGTGCTTATTTTCTAGCCACCCTGTTATTTATTTTGCCAGTGTCCAGTCGTGGTGCTAGTTTTTACACCTAATTTCAGCTGCGTGATCATTTTTTTACGTGTAGTGCTCCAGCAGTAAAGCCAACACGCTCGCTATATTAACTTTTAATTTGTACAAAGTTACGTACTTTAAATTTTGTTGCGAAAATTTGAGCGGCTTTTGCCACGTACGTGTGCATACATTTGGCACGAAGTCATGCATTTCAAATTTACGCGAGACGAATGAAAGATTTCACAAAACAGTAAAGACCTTATTGCCTCAAAACAAATCTAGCTGACAGCCATAGTTAAAATGCAACTAGCACTACCGTCGGTAAATGGCGCGTTGGAAAATATAGACAAGACTAATGTCGCAATAATCAGCAGCTGCGATGCATGTTTGGCCGGCCCCGCCCCGCGCCGCGCCGTATGGCGCAGTTACTGTGCCGTCACGCAACACGCGAACTGGATTCGTATCTTTTATTTGCACAGAGTTCAGCGATGACATTTTATTTCTTGTCCAGAATAGTGCGCTGATTTCAACGCTATATATTGGGTCAAAATCCGTGTCTGAAATCATGCATTTTTTCACTCGACTTCTTTTTCAAAAAGGAAAATTTTTGCACAAACCCCAAAGAGAAATTTTGGTGGACGTAACGTTGATTCAACGTTGAACTGTCACGTGGAATCCACGTGGATGATCCACGTGGAAGCGACGTTAATTTGACACTTCGTTCCACCACTTTTCAACGTTGATGTAACGTGGAATCAACGTGTTTGCCTATGCTCAAATTTCACTTTCTTTTGGGTATTGTTGTCAGAAATCATAAAAATATTCCTTGACTGATATTACTTTCCCTTGTGTGACACGGTTTTTCTTACTTACAATCTTACTCATTTATTTTATTTACCTTACTTGGAGTTGAACCCGGGATCTTAGAGTTGGAAGTCTCGTACCATATCCGTTAGCCTACGGCGCCACTGATGGGAAAGAAGCGTCAGCAACCGATCCCACTGTAAGAGTCAACCCACACAGCTCCTTCGCTTGACCTCAGCGATTTGTGCGTTAAGTACGTCGAAATTCGATTCCTTTTGTTTGCGACAAATTGTAAATAATATTTTATAAGGACAAGACAGTTTTCAGGCATCTATAAAAAATAAAGATGTGACTAAATTCTGAATGTTGAACTATGAACTTTGTACCGTGGATTCCACGTGGATTCTACGTTATTTCCACAAAGTCCCACTCAACATGGAAAAAATTCATAAATCGCCCTTCTTTCTATGAATCAGGAACAGGAAAGTCGCTAACACAGAAACAACGAGGGGATTAGTAAGTAGTTGAAATATGGTGGATGTATCCACGGTGGAGGAAAACACGTTGATTCCACGTTATTTCAACGTATTCTCATTAACTTCATAAAGAAATCATAAAGCGTCTTTTATCTCATGAATCATGGAAACGTATGGAGAACAGTCGACAACACAGGAAAACCAGATGAAATAGTTGAAACATGGTGGATCAGTCCACGGTGGACAAAATAACGTCCATTCCACGTTTTTTCAACGGGAAGTCGCAAGTTCAGCTGCCAAGCAGTTTTTTCACTACTTACAATGTTTGAGCACCCCAGTTTCTTGCAAACATAAATTTATGATGATATTTTGTAAAAGGGAAAGTAGTTGAATTTTGGTGGATTCATCCACGTCCACGATAGATCAACGCATCGACGTGGAATCCACGTTGAATCCACGTCACGCTTCTCTTTGGGAACGTATTGCAAAAATACTAAGGAACACAGTTATCGTGTGCGCGCCGCGTGTTGCCTTCTCGCCGCACGGTTTGTCTGCGACCCCCCCCCCCCCCCCCCCCCAACCCACCCCCTTTCCAGCGCACCCCGACCGCGTTCGACTCTTTCCGCGTTTTAATTCTTTGACAACTCCCACCTCACCTCCACTCCTCTGCTTCCACTCACCAACTTGCGACCGAAAAACAACAACAACAAAAAATCAACTTTTGATCGTCGTCGTGACCCCCACGCCGCCGCCGCCGCCGCCGCCGCGCCAACTCGGTCGGATACGGCTGATGATATTTTCCATAATGTATGCGGGCGCGCGACGCGGTCGTACTGAACGCTCCCAAAACAATCGTATACCTTTTTTTTTATTATTATTTGACTTTATTCTTTATTCCATCTTCCCCTATAGACGTGTTATCTCTGCCAACAATTGCACGCGAATCGCTGGACGCCGCGCCGCCACGGCCGTGCGCCCCAAGTTTTCTCTTTCGGTTCACCAAATTCGTTTATACGACACCCACGGAGCGTCAGCGACAATAACCACCAGACGACAGCGCCTTTGATAGAATGCACAAAACGGTTTTAAAACTGTTCTCGCGGTGGCGGAGGGTGGGTGGGGGGTGGGGGGTGGCAAGCTGAGGAGGAAGAGGCCTCGCCTGGCCCCGACCGCGAGCACCAGCAGTCTCCCAAGTCTCCTATCGGTCCGAGATGGCGGCGACCACCCGCTGATAGGAGAAATAATTTCTGTTTTCAGCGGCAGGCGCGGGAACTACAGCTCTCGCAATGCCGTCGCGGGCGACCGTCGTCGCCGGAACTCGCAGTGGGCTAGGCGACAACTTCTTTCTTTTCGTTCGAAGTGATCATTTTAGAGCTTTTCACTTCCATAAGATATCGGTCGTTTTGACGGAATACCTACTGAGTCGCCTCCCAAGTATGGTCCCTGCTTCCCAGGAGAGCGACACAGTATAATAATCTTTCTCCTGAGGGCAAGAATACTCGCTCCGGTATATACAGAAATGCAGTCAGTCACATGGGGCACGCTGAATTTTGGTGTACAAATTTTGTGGATTTTCGTGAATTTGTAGTAAATTTCTGCGAATTTTGGGGCTATGGTTTTCTATAATTCTGTGAATCTTAGAGAACTTTTGTAAATTTTCCTTATTTTTCCGATTTTTATGATTTTTTAAATTTTCTGAAATTTTTGGAATTTGTTATAAATTTTCTCGAATTTCTTTGAATTTTTCTGAATTACGAGATGTACAAAAAATTTAGAGTTGTTTCCCACTCGGTCACACTTTGAACATCTATCTCTCCCAGTCTCTGTCGCCTCGTGGAGTCGATGCTGAGTAGTGATTGCGTCTAACAGGCCGTGAAACCAGCGCGCGCGCTGCGCTCGCAGGGGCCGGGGCGCATTGTGCGAGAGCAGCGCATTGCCAATGTGAATGTAACGGTTACGAGCGACGAGCGGCGGCAGTAACATTCAGATTGGCGCGCGTATGGCGTAAAGTCAAGAGACAATCGGCGCGTCGTGTAGAGACGGGTAGGCTACAGAAGTGCAAACAATGTCGCGAGAGACACTCCGAAAAACGAGCTGCTCTCGATTTAAGCTCAAGAGCTTCCGACATCATGATTCTCGCACCTCTACGGGTGAGACTTTGAGGGCAATTTTATTACACCCTAGAGAGTGAGATATTTTTCTAGCTCTATTTGAGATAGCTTTTATAGCCTCGCCCGAATCAATTGGGGATTTTTGCTTATAAGTGAACAGAGGCTAAAACTTTCTTTCTCAAATGGAACGAGGCTAAAAAAAATATCTCACTCAAAGACAATGTCGTTAAGAATTCTCACTCCAAGCAAAGCATAAGAAGCGTCCCAATTTGAGTGAGAATTTGATTATTTTTTCAATGCAGCGCTGCACTTTTACCTGGATTTGCAGAACGTTCAGGTTGTAAAGGGAATGGAGAAAGGAGTAAGAATGTTCATTGTCCAGCCGAAAAGAAAACTAGACACCGCCAGGAGAGTGGGGCGAGCCCTTCCCTAACAAGATCCGGGTGGTGACGGCGCAGGGGGAAAGGTGAGGTTAGGGGGGAGAGAGAGGGGGTGGGGGTAGGGGTAGCAGTAGAAACCAACCGCTCCGGCAATAAAGAACGATTAGCAGCGGCCGAGAATGGCAACGGCACGCGGAAAAAGGGAAGAGAAAAGACAGTTTGGGGAACTTTCTTTGTTACATTTAAAGGTTCCGGTATAAAAGTCGCCATTCTCAAGTTGGAATTAAGAAGGCCAGTAGAGTAGAGGGCGGCGCTGGCTGGACGGGCTGCCGCCGGGGGGCCGGGTGCCGCAGCACGGCCGGGCCCGGCTAACGGCCCTGGACCAGACCAAGGGGCGGTCAGCTCATGCACACTCCCGGATAATGTACTTTTTTGTACGTAGCTACACTGTTATTTGAAGGTGTACTCTGAGAGAACGCCAAAGGCGTGTGCCACAGGAAAGCGAGCGCCTTATGGCGTACTGTGACAGCACGCCAGGGCGTTTCGTGAGAGTACACCTTAGGCGTACCGTGGGAGTACACCTTAGGCACCCTGACCTGTGGGCCTAGAGTTCTTTCAACAGGGAGGGTGTTTACCGTCCGAGCACCTTCCAGCGTCATGAGCATTGGGTTCGCTGCTGCCTCCGCTCATGCTCTTACACCCCATCAGTGTAAGGTGTATGCATGACAGGCACCTTCCTTCCTACAACCTGCCAGAACCTGCGACAAGTGCCGGTGAAGGTGTGTGGGGTGGATGCGCCTAAGGTGTACTCCCACGGTACGCCCGGGCGTGCTGTCACAGTACGCCATAAGGCGCTCGCTTTCCTGTGGCACACGCCTTTGGCGTTCTCTCAGAGTACACCTTCAAATAACAGTGTATGTAAATCTATGTGCAAGCGTAATTTACGTAAAAAAATTCTTACAGTTACGCGTAAAAAGGCCCATTTTTTACGTAATTACGTAAGAAATTTCACATAATTATGTAAGAAATTTTTCATAAGCTACGCATGCACATAGATTTGCATTGCTACGTACATAAAAGTACATAGGCCGGGAGTGTGTGTATTTCTGTGTACGCCGAGGTGTACGCTTACTTTGTATATCTGGCATTTCTCATGTATTTTCGGTGGTTTTCTTTGATACGTATTTTAATGAATAACTGAGTATTCTCACGTGTTCCCATGTGTTTCCGCGTGTATTTCATGTATTTACTTATCAATTTAATTTCTCAGTCCCTCTTCCCATCATCATATCTCGCAATCTCCATTTCCCGCCAACTTGCAGGAGGAGCCAGCCAACGCTCTCTCCTAACCTGTTGCAATTCCGCCGGGCATCAGGCACGACAGGATTGAGTTGCGGGCGGGCGGCGCGGGGCGGCGCGGGGCGGCGCCGGGCGGTGCTGGGTGACGCAAAGGCGGCGCTGGAGTCAGAGGTCAGGAGAAGGTCCATGACGTTAAGCTCCAGACGCGCGGGCGCCTGGAGGAAGCGCTGGAGAACGTAATGCGGTTGGGGCGCCGAGGTGGAGACACACCGGCATTAACATGAAGCAGGAGGCGGCCAACTCGGCAGCGAGGCGGGGCGGGACGGGGCTGAGCGGGGTGGGGTGGGGCGGGGTGGGGTGGGGCGGGGTGGGGCGGGGTGGGTTGGGGACATCGTTGGCGCCCCCGCAGCAGCAGATGCGGTTGCACTGACACTGTAATTACCCCTCCATCAAACCTTCATAACTTTGTTAACGAGCGCCCCTGCTAATAAACTCTGTATTTACCTTGGCTCGCGGCCCCGGCGAGGTCGAGTGGGGCGGGCCGCGCGGAGGGATAGGGAACGCCCGGGAGGACGTCCACCGCGCCCAAACACACCCCATCCCGCCCCATCCCGCCCCGCCCCGCCCCGCCCCCGCCCCGCCCCGCCCCGCCCCGCCCCGCCCCGCCCCCGCCCCGCCCCGCCCCGCCCCGCCCCGCCCCGCCCCGCCCCGCCGGCGCGCAGTTTCCACGCCCGGCGCCCGCGCCACCTCACCGTCCGTGCATCACGATTTTAAGTCGGAGCGTTCTCAATTAAAACTGTTTACTCCGTCCTGCCGACCCGGTCCGCGCCCTCCTGGAGGGCTCGTCTGCAGCGAGTACCAGCCTACAGGCACCCGCCCCGCCCCGCTCCGCCCCGCCCTGGAAGCAATTAGCAAAATTCGACGAGTGCTCTTCGTGCCAGTTCGGCTGGCTGGCCGCCTCCTGGGCATCGCGCCGGGGCTAGGTAGTGGCGACGCGCTTTGGAAATAGGCCCCTATTAAAGTCACAATTTCCATTATTTTTGGCTATTATTTTCTTTTCCAAAAATTTTAAAAAATATATTTACATAAAAATATTGAGAAATTAAGGGAGAAAGAAATGATAGAGGGAATTTTTATTTTGAGTGTTATGGTCGGACTGCTGCGCGGACTTCCAAGCAACCCCGTTCTCGCTGGCCGGCAGCTCACACTATAAGCACCTGCTTGGCCAGCATTATGAGGCCTCTTGTCTGCTGAGCCGCCAGGTCGGCCCTGCGTACGCCCCACCCCGCCCCACCCCGCCCCACCCCGTCCCCTGCTGGAGCTGTTACACAACTTTTCAGCCCTTACGGCAAATACGTGTCGAGTGAGGAGGGAATGAGAGAGAGGATTGGGGATGGAGGTGGAAGAGAGGGAGATGGTATGTGAGTGAGTGAGTGAGAGAGAGAGAGAGAGAGAGAGAGAGAGAGAGAGAGAGAGAGAGAGAGAGCAGATGAGGCGTGTCGGTGAGAGAGACGCGTCTCTGCGGCGTGACGCCGCTGCCCCCGCCCGCCCCCGCCCCCCACACGCGTCCACACGCTCAATGGTGGAACATAAAAGCGACCTGCGAAACGAGTCTTTTTCCGCAGTTTGTTAGTAGTATGGTCGTGTTGTTGTGGAGAGCCATAGCTGACCCAAAGTAGCAGCAGCAGTTCCACCAATCCAACTCGCACACCACGCGGTGTAGCGTCGCGCGCAGGGCTGCGGACACCTGCTCGGTAAGTAGCCAGGAAGTCCCACGAATGACCTGGGCGAGGTTGGCGGTTGGCGGGTGTACAGTACACTCCTGCTAGGCCGCGGCTATATAGATAGCCTAGTGTCTACCGCGTTCGGGAAGATAGCCGTCTGTCTACCAGCCCTGAGAAGATAGCTTAGTGTCTACAGCGCTTAGAAAGATAGCCGCTTGTTCGTAGGGAGTGTCGATTTGTCATAATTTTGATATACGAAAAATATTGTAACTGCACTGTTAGAAGAAGTTGTTGCCTGACAACACACTGTTTTACAGGAATCCTGTTACTGAACAGCTGTTCTTTTATCAGTTAGAAACTTACTGCGTATGGATTATTTCAGCAGCACTCTCAAAGAACAGTGAATGAGTATCACCGTGTATGCTGGTTCTTTACAGGAAATACGCTGTTAATTTTGTTAACAGCCCTCACTGTTCAAAATACAACAATTTTGTAATACTACAGAAGAGAGATTTAAGTGCAAAAAGAAGTCAATACATTTCAACTAAAAAATTGATTCTGAGATTTTTCCCATCCTTGTAAATTTACAGTTTTTCCTGTTTTAAAACAAGATTTGCTGCTAACAAAATTAACAATACTTTTCCTGTTAATTTACAACAAAATTTTTAACAGTGTGGAACATAATGAAATTTCCCCCCAAAAAAAACCTACGATTTTTTTTTTCCACATGAAAGGCGAAAAGTAGTCTCCCGGATGTGTGAGTTTGCCGAGTGGGCTGGCGTCACACACTGGTGTACTCATGAGCTCTATCATCTGCTTACCTGCCTATGGCAAAGCTGTTATGGAGGTTCGAGGTCGTCGGTCGAGGTGGCGGGCGACGTGGGGTTTGCAAGGGGCATCCAGAGAGGAGGGCAGCGGGCCCGTCGGGCGCCCACCGCGCCGCGCCCTATTCACCCACATGATAGTCATCATAATCGTAACAGTTTCGGCCGAAAGCGGTCGCGCCCGCGAAACCCGGAGGAGAGGAGGGCCGAGGAGGAGGAGGTGGAGGATGAGGAGGAAGCGGTGCTGGACGAGCAGTGGGAGGAGTGGAGGATGGCGCGTGGGTGGATGAGAGTTCTCCCAACTGCCATAAGGATGGATTTAGGACCGAGACACCCGCCCCGCCTCGCCCCACCCCGCCCCGCCCCGCCTCGCCCCACATGGTTATATGACCTCATAACGAGCCGCAGTCCATACGGGCGAGTGATACCGCGCGCTGATGACCAACCGGGACAGGCGCCCCACCCCACCCCGCCCCACCCCGCAGCGCCCCACCCCGCAGCGCCCCACCCCGCCCCGCCCCACCCCGCCCCGCTCGCAGTCCTTCCTCAAGCACCGCGCGCCCTGTTGCTTCGGAGACGCGTGCGCTGGCACGCAGCGCCCCTCCTGAAGTACAGCTACGGCAGCGTAACGCGTAATGTGATACTTTGACGTGGGAAGTACGAAGGCAGACACGGTCGGTCGAGGGGGGAGTCACTTCTAAAACACTTTGTCCGCACACACACACACACACAAAATCAAAATGAAATCCAAAAAAAGGTGCAGAAAAATCGAGAACAAATGAACATAAAACAAAATTAAACACATCAGATATAGGGGAACAAGATTAAAATTTATCAAAAAGTAACAAAATTTTTCCTAGAAAAAATCGAATGTCAAAAACAACATTGTACACATTTTGTATGAGTGATCCCCCCCTCGCGGTCGGCTCTGTTCGTTCGGGGGAGGAAGGGAGGGACCTACGGGAGGAGAGGACCTGCACTCTCACCACGCCGACCGCCTTCTCTCTCTCTCTCTCTCTCTCTCTCTCTCTCTCTCTCTCTTTCTCTCTCTCTCTTTCTCTCTCTCTCTCTCTCTCTGTGTTCGCGAGACTGTCAGAGGGCGAGAAGGCAAGGAGCAGACGAAAACCAGGGCCTGTGACCCGACCTCGCCACGCCAAGCCAGAGCCGTGCCAGGCCGCGCGGTTGTTTTAATCTCGACCCCCCGAATAAAAATAAAAAGAAAGAATATTGACATGCTCCGTGACCCTCCCTGCCCATCCCAGCCCCTCCATCGATGGTCTCCGTCAACGAATAATGAAAATGATACGAGGAGGGGCGTGGCGGGGCGTGGCGGGGCGTGGCGGGGCGTGGCGGGGCGTAGCGGGGCGTGGCGGGGCGTGGCGGGGCGTGGCGGGGCGTGGCGGGGCGTGGTGGGGCGTGGCGGGTAGAGGCCGGGCTGGGAAGGCTACGCGCGACTGCACTCAAGGCGGGTCGCTCTCAGATCACAAAGTCGCGCCAAAGCCCGGAGCGGACTTGACGATCTTTTTGTTTTAAAAATAGAAAGCCATCTGAATTTCCGAGAGGCGACATATTTGGGAATCATGTGTACACAAGACGGGGAATCATCATCATAAAAATTAAGGGAAATCAATGAAAACCACAACAACAAAGCAGGAAACACCTGGAATCAGTTATAATTAGCCAGAATTAGCGTTGTTTTTTGTCGCTAGAAACACTTCGAAATGAAAAGATATGGATGGGAATCATTGGGAATCAATCATTCCGAGAATCATGAGTACACATTAAAGGGAAGTGATCGCCCCCTCGTGAATTTCTTAAAATAAAGCAACCAAAAAGGAGAGATTGTCAACGCCGGTCAACGCCAAATTTTATCTTACACCCGAAATAAGCTAATTTCTGGCCACTTTTAATGCCAAAATTTGGCATTTTCACGAAGATTGCATTCGGCAATGGATATCAGCGGGAAAAGGCAAAAATTTCGAATTTTTTTAAAAAAGGAAATTTTTAGCACTAAAAGCGGCCACAACGTTAATAGTGAAAGTAAGTACGCGTGCTCTGAAGAGACGGGAATAGCATTTATACTTTCTTCTAATAAGAGAGAGGAGGCTCTCAAATGTGTCTCCGGGAGATTATTGAAAACTTCAACCAACAGGTGAAAGCTGCGAGATTCGATAGGAAATTGACGAAACCGTGGACTCAAGACATTGCACTAAGTGCCGTTGGTGCCTGTGCCTGATACAGACTAACTCTACTTAAGATTTAGTGATCCTATTTTACAGTTGGTATTCACAAATGAACGCCGTCCGTCTGCCGAACGCTCTGGAGGTGTACAGACACCAGACACCGGCCGGACGACACGAGAGCGCTACCGCAACACGCTCAACGCCACCCGTCACACGTTCCGCATAAAACCGAGCGGGGAGGAGAAGAAGAAAGGAGAGTGAAAAAAAGGAACTCGGCCGGACCGAGGCGCTATTATCTTGTGAAGCATGGAGCCAATTTCATAGCCGGCGGTACGGCGGTAGGGAGTGGGTTATCAGCAATAACACGGTACAGCAGGCCCAAGCAGTGCATATTTGTAATCGGAGCGGAGCGACGGTCCGGGCATCACACATACGCACACACACACACACACACGTGCGCATCCCCCCTCTCTCTCTTTCTCTCTCTCTCTCTCTCTCTCTCTCTCTCTCTCTCTCTCTCTCTCTCTCTCTCTCTCTCTCTCACACACACACACACACACACACACACACACACACACACACGCACACTGTGGGCCTTCTGCACCAACACCATGATCCCCAGTCATTTTACGCGCTGCTGAGCCCCAATGCCCGGCCCGCCACAGATTCTCGCTACAAGTTTACGAGGAGGGGAGAGGCAGAGAACGAGAGAGAGAGAGAGAGAGAGAGAGAGAGAGAGAGAGAGAGAGAGAGAGACCGTAACAGGAAGAGAGAGAGCGAGAACGAGGAACTCAGTGGGGTCGCGGGTAGTAGAATAGAAAGAGAGAGGGAAGAGAGAAGGGGGTGGGGGGGGGGGAGGTGCAGCCAGCACTCTCGGTCGGCTGGGCGCGCCAAGAGCGCGGAAAGAATGTCTTCAACACCTCAGCAAAGTGCCGAGGGTGATTACACTTCTGATAAGCGTTACGCCCCGCCCGGGGACGACCGGACCCAACGGGAGCGGCGCCCCCGCCCTCGCTCCCGCCCCACCACTCCAAGCCGAAATTAATAAAACTACCCCTCTCCTCTGGCCGCTCGCTCCTCGCGCGGCAGAATCATTAACATGAAAAGGAGAAAACGCCGAGCCAAGCGGGCGCAGCGGGCGCAGCGGGCGCGTGCCGCGTCATTTCTCATAGAGACTGATGCTGATGGCGCCGATCAAACGGTTACTCGCTGCTGATTGATGAGCTTATCGGCTCATGGTGCGGTGGGGGGGAGAGGGGGGGCTGACCTGCAGCAGGGACCTTAATCCGGGCGGGAAAGAGCGAGGGGTACAGAGATGAGGGGCGCGGAGAGTGAGAAAGAGAGAGAGAGCAAGAGAGAGGGAGATGAGATAGAGCAAGGGAGAGGGAGAGATAGAGAGAGAGAAAGAGAGAGGGAGAGGGAGAGAGAAAGAGACCTCACTCGGCAAGAACGCGCTATGTTCTGGAGTGTGGTGTGACCACCCCCGGGGTGCTGCATGCCAACGTGTTGCAGCCACGGCGAGGCTGGTAGAAGTGCGGCCGCGGTCCCGGTTGTGTAGCGGTTTGTGCTCTGTGGGCGAGGAGCCCCGAGGAGCCACCGCTCGTCCCGTCCCGTCACTGAGCCGAGCAATCGGCTTACTTACGGCACCATTCCACCCCCCCACCCCATCCGCCCCGCCGGTCCGGACTGCACCCCTGCTATTGCCTCCAACACCGAGGACGCATTTAAACTGTCCGAGCTAATTTTGTCCGACCTGGAGGTTTCCCCGAAATCCGAAAAAAAAGCGCTGTTCGACCTGGATTTTGTCCGACCTTGTTCAGACAGGTAAATTGGAGAAGGAATGTGTATCATAGAGGACCAGGCCGGAGCATGCACTTGGCGACATTGGTAATCGACACTGGTTATAGCAATTTTTTTATTTTTTATTCATATTTTTAAAATTTGGTTTCTTTGCTTTTTTTGCGATTTCCCGAGTCATAAGGGCGGTGGTTGGAAAGAACAATTATAGGTGCCAGGAAAAAAAAATCTATGTAAAGAAAAAGAAGAAATGGTGGTACTGATTTTTTCTGTAAATTTCAGAGTATTACTGTGTACACGGATTTTTCATGTTGGTCACCCCTTGGTTTCCACCACTGCCACTATGTCTACCGTGCTGTAATGTACTTATCGGGAGATTGGTGCGATGGAACCGCTTATTAGTTCAATTAAAATCGACATGGCACACGACTCGCGGCAAGTAGAGCACTCTCTCATCGTTAAGGAGGTCCCGGCCGCTGCTGCCCTCCTCCACCCCTCCACCTCCCCGGCCAATCTACTTGGGAATCTTAACGCTTCCGGACGGGGCGGGGCAGGGCAGGGCGGGGCGGGGCGGGGCGGGGCGGGGCGGGGCGGGGCGGGGCGGGGCGGGGCGGGGCGGGGCGGGGCGGAACACCGCTGGCAGATGCTCTAGCGGCTGTTGCTGCAGGTACAGCACCATTACGCACCCATCAACACGGAACGGATGTTGTTGGCGATGATATGCCTGATGCTCTCTCCTTTCAGCAGCTCGTACCCGCCCCGCCCCGCCCCGCCCCGCCCCGCCCCGCCCCGCCCTGCCCCGCCCTGCCCCGCCCTGCCCCGCCCTGCCCCGCCCTGCCCCGCCCTGCCCCGCCCTGCCCCGCCCTGCCTAGCTCTCCGGAAGGCAACTACAACCCTACAACCATAGCACTGCGCTTCCCACCCCGCCCCACCCCGCCCAGCCCCACCACCACCGCGCCCTCGCTCCTCTAGGATCCTCAATTATGCACGCCGAGGCCAGGCTTCCTGGCGGCTCCGGTCGCCTCGGCGTCCCGCCCCGCCCCGCCCCGCCCCGTCACATTACCGGAGAGCTCCAGGGGCGAGTAGCGGCCGGCCCAGCCCGCCCTTTACCCCACCTCACCGCGCCCGCCCGCCCGCCCCTCCGACTGGCCTGCCTCCGAGGAGCGGCGATACTTCTGTCGGTCGGCCTCCTCTCTCCACCGCAGACAGAAAAGCGACTCACCGCAAATAGGGCATTTATTTTGGATGCCCGCGTAATACGTACTTCGAAAGAGTGAAGGAAATGACTGTATGTTCAAAATTTCCCTTAACATTTAACTTCAGAAAAAGTCGTTGAAACATTTAACCCCGCGCTGCCGGGCTCAAATGTTGGGAGGAGCACCTGTCCGCGCCCAGTGCGCCGCCCGGGCGTCTCCGGACCAACAACTTTCCCGGCCGATCGACAGAACCACCAGCCAGCCCAGCAGTGTCACGTGATTGCGTATAGGTGGACAAGGTTCGTTTGGGCCGTTACGTCTTCCAGCCCTGCCTGGCCGTCCCACCCGGCTCCACCCCGCCCCGCCCTGCCCCGCCCAGCCAGGTCCGAGGCCGAGGGATCCCAACCTCCCGACGATAGACACGTCGTACGCCCGCAAAGTTTGGATGGGATTCGAGCTGACCTCTCTCTCTCTTTCTCTTTCTCGCTCTCTCTCTCTCCGTGTTCGGTTGGTCGGCGCAGGGGGTTTGGCTTGCGAGGGATTGTCATCAAACAAGCTCTAGGCCCGTTGGTCCGCCCGCTGGCCGCCCAACGACTACACGCGAGGGAAAAGTTTTTAAATCTGTCCACGCCCACAGAATCCCCCTCCCTCCTCCATACACACACACACACACACACGCGGTCCCAGACAAATTATCTTATTTTCACCTTTCCCCGAACCTAACGCGTCTTGTATAGATAATTACCGAGCCCGACTAACAAGGGGGCGCTGCCCGCTGCCCCCACGACTAAGCCCAAGGCTGGCGCCATTGCATTCTTTGTTTTCTTCGTGAACTTCACCCTCTCTGCCTTCTCCTCTCGTTTGTCACGAGGTTCGTTGTCCTGCAGCGCCCCTCCAGCGCACAGTGGCGGCGCTGCAGCCCGTGGTAGTAGGATTTGCGTATCGTTCATTTGTGATTGGCATTATGGGATTGAGAAGAATGCGACTGTGCGGGTAGCGCGGCCCGCGCAACAGTGAACAACCACGTCTTGCTCACCACCGAGTAAGAGCGAAATTACCAAATTTTCGTATTGACCTTTTTTTTAAAAAAAAATAAATAAATACAGCATGCATTCGTTCGCTTTGGTGGTATCATCCGCCGGGTTCAGTTCAAAGGGACGTAAACTAGCACTGTCAAAATAACAAACAAAAATAAAAGAAAATAAGTATAAAAAGAAATGGGTTCGTGCCAGAAAGAGGGTTTATATCAGTGGTATCTAAATTATTTTGATGTTACCATAGAAGGAAGAGCGTTTGCCTTACTGTTTTGCCCTCTATTTTTTTTTTTTTTTTGCTACTTTTTTTGGCGTCGAAGTTCATTGACTCAGCAGGCTGGAGTGGGGCGGCACGGCACTCCAGTGACACGAACCGAGCTCCGCGAGCTTCTTCCGGGAAATACCTTATCGCCACGGTACCAACACCGCGACGCCGAGCAGGGCCTCTCCCCCGTGTCGCACGGCTCATGGCGGGGAAAATTGAAAGCTAGCTGCGGGCTTGGAGGCCTGGGGCCCCGCCTGGGCCGGGCCGGGGCCCTGACAGGGCAGCTGCGAACTCGGTCACACGGCGCACTTGTTCAGATCAACGGACTGGAGAGGAATCCAGCAGGTTGAGGAGGTACAACGACACCTTTTTATCAATAAGTTTGCAAATATATGGTATCAGCAATACAAAAACCAAAACACAAAAAATTCTGAAACAGCGAAAATTTGATCGTCAACCATTATGACGAGTGTTTTTCCAAAACGGCCAAGCAGTATGATATTAAAGGTCTTAAAGTTCGAGAAATTATTGTTCGTTTAGCTGTTACCCTGATATTTGCAAAAGTTGAATGGACCCGCAAAGGCCAGTTCTTGCGCCTGTGGGTGGAGGGGAGCGGGAATGGAGATGATGCCCACCAGAACACAGAAAAAACTTCGTCCTGGTTTTCAGGAAGCCCCGGAAACCTTGTGTATTTTCTCCATAAGAGCTGCTTGGTTTTTCCAAAACTGCTTGGAAACCAAGACGTGGTTTTCTCCGTGAACAGCCCTAGAGCGGCAGAGGCAGCACTGGAAACCGAAGTGAGTGAATGTCGCACACCTACAAGTGTGCGACATTCGTACACTTGGATTTCCAGAGAGGTCAGGTCCACGGCGACTGTACCGCGAGGAGGAGGTGCACGAAGAGGAGGAGGAGGAGCAGGACGTGGAGGACGAGGATGAAGAGGACGACGGGGAGGAGAAGGGCTCTCCTCATCATCTTGCTGGGCTTCTTCATCTCGCTTTTGTTTTTCGCACCCGACGGGACTCTTGGCGGCCGGTGCGGCCCGCTAATGGCGGACCGCCTACAGTGGCACCCACTCACTGCGCACCTGCCCCGCCCTGCCCCGCCCTGCCCCGCCCTGCCCCGCCCTGCCCTGCCCTGCCCTGCCCTGCCCTGCCCTGCCCTGCCCTGCCCTGCCCTGCCCTGCCCTGCCCTGCCCTGCCCTGCCCTGCCCTGCCCTGCCCTGCCCTGCCCTGCCCTGCCCTGCCCTGCCCTGCCCTGAGCCTGACGGGGTAAAAAGGTCCCGGTCGACACCCTGGGGGGAAACAGCGCGAGTTCGCAGGCAGGCCGACACCCACACAAATGAATGGTTGTGTTGTCCAGAATTTCTGAAAATTAATCTGTAATATTGTCATCTCTACAGCTCTCCGGGTGAAACAAGCTGTTCTTCCTCGTTCACACAAAATGGAAAGGGACAATTTTGTCCCAAGAATAATGTTGCGTTTTTGTACACACCAATTCCTTTTGACAAATTTGTGTAATAATTTGGGACGATTTGTAATATTTTGGATGCAAATTGTCTCTTTTTATTGGGACAATTTGTCCCAAGAAAATGATGTGTACAAAATCGCAACATTTTCTGGGACAAAATTGTCCTTTTTCATTTAGAGTGTTCCGCAACGTTTTCGAAAATAATTCAGTAAACAAAGGAATAGGATGCGCAAGAAATGGGTCATACCGACGCGTTTCAAACAGGAGCTGCTGACGAAATCTCGAATCAAATAGCGTTCGAAAATGATGAAGATAATACCAGCACGGTTATCTCGCAGTGGTCCGCTCCAGTCCGCGTGTTCCGCGCGGTGTGGCTGATGAGTACCCCATCCTCTATCCCCACCCCTCCTCCTCCACCTGCGCGGAGGGATAAAGCGGCCAGCAGAGCAAGTTAGACGCGCCCCGGGCCGGGCCGGCCGGGCCCGCGGCCGCAAGGGCCTGTTTGGGAATAACTCCCCGCACACAACAATTTCCTTCCTCCCCTGTGCGGCTGGGTCCAACCCCGCCCCGCCCCACCCTGCCCCACCCCGCCCCACCCCGCACCGCTCTGCCCCACCCCGCCCCGCCCCATCCCGCCCTACCGCGCCCCGGCACGCGGGGGCCGTCCAGCGACGGTTCCACGTCCGCACCACCATTCTTACGGCCAAATCGGGCGCACGTGATAGGACCGTGCTTTAGGGGAGGATGCCGAGGTGAAGGGGCTCCTCCCGGGGAGGGGGGGGGGGGGGGGCAAGGACCCAGAAGGACAGCAGGCCGGGAAATACACTTCAGTTGTCACGGCCGGGCCGGGGGCAGACCCGGCTCACGAGGCACGCCGTCTTCGTAAACAGGCAAACGCGCGCAGAAAAAGAGAGAAGTGAACTTATGCGGCCAAAAATCCGTGGAATTTTACAACATGTGTTGCAATTTTGATTTACGAGAAAAATGTAGTGAATTTACGACTGCCCATTCTTCACTGAAAACCCAACAGTGAGCATTGCACACTGAATGTAAAGCGTGCATGCGGCATGCACGCTGTATATAAAGTGTGCGTGATATGCTCACTGTATGTAATGTGTGCATGGAGATTATGCTCACTAAAACTTCAACAGTAAGCTGCACACATTTTTGAACTCAACGTGTGCATGGAGATGCTTCCTGCTTGCGTACCCAACAGTGAGCATTGTTCACATTTTGTCCAGTGAGCAAAGCCAAACACACATTACCTGCAGTGAGCATGGCCATGCACACGTTATATACAGTGAACATATCATGCACACTTTATATACAGCGTGCAGTGCTCACTGTTGGGTTTTCAGTGTTTGTAGTCGATTAATTCCAGGTCAATAGGAAGTGCTTGTACATATATAATTTCAAATTGTCATTCTAAAACTCACATCATGGAAAATTTTCCAGTGTTAACCTCCGACTATAGTGCATATTTCTCACAGCAGGCAAAAAAACTGGACGAAACTTGAGAACATTGAAATTAACGACTGCGGCGTTTAGCATTAGATTGTTATTATAATTTTATGGCACGAGGTGCACACACACACACACACACACACACACACACACACACACACACACACACACACACTCACTCACAGCCTGTGATGAAACAAAGGAAAAGGGAGCGCCTGCGAGACGCAGGCTCGGCAGACCCGCTGCCCAGGGGAGCGTGGCGGGCCTGCCTACCTAGCAGGGGGCCCCGGGCCACCTAGCCCGGGAGCGCAACACGCGGACACACGCCACACGGCACGACACGACACGGCGGAGCAGGCGGAACTCACTTCCAGTTATTGCCTCTCGATCTGGTGAACCCATACGGCCCGCCACGCCTCGCCCCGCCCCGCCCCGCCCCGCCCCCGCCCCACCCCGCCCCGCCCCGCCACTCCACGCCGCGGCCCGATCCGTCAACGCGTGTGCAGAGAGCGGAGCGCCACGCAGGGCTGCTGTGGCAATCTGATAATGGCCTAAGCGGATTCCCCGCGACGCCACACCGCTCACAATACCTTCTCTCCGTCCGCAACACAGTGCGGTTGCACCTCCCCCTCCATCCTGAAGGGACGCACCGCGCGCCGCGCAAAGAGGCAGCCACCCCCGCACCTCCGCTCTTACCGCCCCCCCCCCTCTCTCTCTCTCTCTCTCTCTCTCTCTCTCTCTCTCTCTCTCTCTCTCTCTCTCTCTCTCTCTCTCGCTCCTCTCGCATTTTTTTCCTCCCGTTTTCTCTCTCGCTCCCACACCACTTGAATGCTATCGCCGCGCCCAGTCTGCCGTGTGTCCTCACCGCCTCCGCTATACACACACACTTTCCTCCCCCGAGCTGGTCGCTGCTCCCGCCGGTCCGATGCTGCTGTTGCTGCCGCTGCCCCTGCCGTGCCGCTCGTCTTTCTTTACCCATGTCCGTCCAATCATCGTTATTAACCCGGGAAAAAAAAAAAGAAAAGAAAAATGGAGAAAGCAATTATCGAGTTCAATATATCTTTTTTTTTTTCGCAGACAAATTTTACGAGCGGGAAATGGTGTGGAGGAGCTGGCAGCGGGCCTGGCCTGGGCCGGGGCCGGCAGCAGCGGCGGGCAAACAGTTGCTCAACTAACTATCCACGCCCTTCATCTCCCTCTCCGGTGGCGCCGTACTGGGAACTGGCGGGCAGGGGGTCGTGTAGGGGGGGGGGGAAGGCAGCAGGCCTGCGCGTTCGGCAGAAAGAGGCACGACCTGCTGTTTAGCAGTGCCCGTCACGAACCGAACCACCGTGCAATCTGTGAGGAAAAGCGATTGGAATGCAAAGACGGACGCCAGAGAGAGAGAGAGAGAGAGAGAGAGAGAGAGAGAGAGAGAGAGAGAGAGAGAGAGAGAGAGAGTGAGAGAGAGGTGTAAGGGAGCGAGAGATGGAGAGAGAGAGGGGGGGGTGGATGGACAGGAAGGTTCGACCCCATAAGCTTCACCAGAGAGAGAGAGAGAGAGAGAGAGAGAGAGAGAGAGAGAGAGAGAGAGAGAGAGAGAGAGAGAGAGAGAGAGAGAGAGAGAGAGAGAGAGAGAGAGGGAGAGAGAGAGAGAGCAGCGAAGGGCGTGGAGGGTCTAGGCAGGCAGGCATTTGCATACCATCAAGACATGCGATAAGCAATTAATGCGGAGCGCTGCGCTTCGCCGGGGCGCGTCTACTTTCACCCACACAATGGACTGGACGCGATGAGAGGCGGCAAACTTATCCGGAAAGGCATAACGTGGAAAAGTCCCTTCTTTTTGTTGCAATGTTATTTTTTTCCCCCAGCAACGAGCTCATCTTTCTTTTCCGCTCTGCTCGCGGTGCACCGCGCGGGCTCGTAAGAGAGTCGCTATATATCCATGCCGTGCAAGGGGTGGAGATGGGGAGCTGTGGGAGAGGGGAGGGGGTAAGAGAGGGACACAGGCGGCTTAATTCACTCCGCCAAATACAACATCAGCCGGTGCTGCAGGGACAATGACAGCCGCTGCCGGTGAGATAGCAATAGCAGCAGGGTAGAAAGAGAGGAGAGAAACAGGGAAGTACACGGCGGGCTTACGGTGCTGAGAGCGCGGTAGGAGCGAGAGAGGGGAAGGAGAGAGACAGAGCGAGAGAAAGAGAGCGAGAGAGAGAGAGAGAGAAAGAGCAGAAAGAGAGGGAGAGAGAGGTAAGGGAAAGCGGAAGTGCTTCTCCGGTAATAAGGGCAGACTGGCTGCAGGGGCGGGCAGACGGATGGTGCTGTTCCGATTGCCGGCAGGTGACGCCTTTCTCAGTCTGGGCAACAAATCGCGGTGAGCGGCTCGACCCTGCCCGACCCCACCCCGCCCTACCCCAGCCCGCCCTACCCCGCCCCGCCCCGCCACGCCACGCCACGCCCTGCACTAGAGTAAGGATTTGCGTTCCAGCAGGTGAAATCGTTGTACTCCAGTCACTGCGGTACAGGGGTGGCGGTCCTACGGGGTTAATCTTGAGAGCGAACGAGGGCGATATATAGCAGGGAAAAAAGGGGAAGAAAAAGAGAGGGAGCGTGGAGAAAAGTACAGAGAGAGGGGATAGAGAGGAATAAGAGGGGGTGGAGAGAGGAAGAGAGTTTAGGCGCCGGAGATAGCTAAGTAGCTTGGTAAGGAGGAAGGAGAACAACACGACATAGGTTAGTAGGTTTCAAACAGGGAGTAATTGGAAAGCAAACCGCAGCGGTACCAACGGCAGACGCGGTGGGAAAGCAGATCTTGAGAACAGTCGCGGGCGGGGGGGGGGGGGGGGAGGAGTTAAAGGACCAGCCCTCTACGAGTTAGCGGCGTAGTTAAGACGTTATGAGGCGTATGAATATGCAAGGGACGCCACAAGAAGGCGTATAGCGGTGAGTTTGCAGCATAGGAGGGAACGGGGGCGCGTCCGAAGTGAGTCGACTCGCACGGCACACACACGCACACACGAGATCACGTGCAAGAAATAAGAACGAGGAAGATTAATCGGGGACACCTCCCAGACCCGAAGACGCGGACAGGGACGGCGTGTGATAGATTGGAGAGAGTGGGGAATAAAACAGATGTCGCCGTCTCGCAAAGGAGCCCCACCCCACTACCCCACCCCATACCGCCCCGCCCCGCCCCGTCGCGACCCGCGCCGCGCCAGTCCGGAAGGTGAGGTGCTTCAGACGCGCTCGTGGACACCCCCTACATCCCACTACCTTGACGCGATTTTGGAGTAAGAGACCTTCCCTACTTCTCCATCGTTCTGTCTGTCTCTGTCTCTCTCTTTTTTCCATCTCTCTCTCTCTCTCTCTCTCTCTCTCTCTCTCTCTCTCTCTCTCTCTCTCTCTCTCTCTCTCTCTCTCTCTCGCTGGTGACGGATCTCGCGGTTGCCTATCTCAACCCGTGGGGAGCGATGAGATAGCGACAGAGCGATCGAGCGAGTGGGAGAAAGAGAAGGGAGAGAGAGAGAGAGGGGGGGGGGAGAGAGTCTGATAGCAGGGGAGAGAGTTATATGCCAAAGAGAGTGCTGGTATCTCACCTGCCAGTGGGACTGAGGGCCGAGGATGCCGGCCGGTCGTGGGCGCGCAGTGTGTTAGCGGGGCGGGGCCGAAGTGTTAGGCCTTCCATCCAGCGGAATCCCGTGACCCGCTCGTCCGCAGTTCCTATACTTGTTTTTCCACCCGGTTAAGGTGGATTTAGTGTTTCTAAGTTGTTGCGTGAAAAAACACGCAGCGTGAAAAAACACGCTGCGTGATTTTTATGACCGGTTGCGACCGGTGTCGTTTGCGGCCATTTCTATGCTGTTCCGCAACAAGCCGCTAACACATACACTGGATGAGGATGTAAGGTATTAATCGAAATCAATCCCTACTACAAAAATCAGACAGGAACACACACGAAGACGACGAAATTGACAAAACAAAAGGTGCGAGATGTCATCTGGGCAAGGATAGCGAGACGAAACATGAGCTGACCATTTATATACCGACGTCCGAACGTCCGCGCAGACGGTGCAGACCTCAAAATCACGCAGCCGCGTGAAAATAAACACGCCGCACCAACCAGCGTGAAAATCACGCGAGATGCTTTGAAGATGCACGGGCCGCACGGTGGCGATAATACGGCGGGGCGGCGCGGCCACGGAGCAGGTCTTGCTGAGGCCCTTGACGACCAGCCCGCCGTCGTACCCGAACAGCTACGGCGCGCTCGGGGTCGGGGCGCGGCCCCGGAGCAGGTCTTGCTGAGGGCCTTGTCGACCTGCCCGCCGTCGTACCAGTCGTACCCGCACAGCTAGCGAGCGCTCAGTGCTGCCGGGCCGGGCCGGGCCGGGCCAGGCGGGGCGGCGCGCGGCGCGGCCTCGGAGCAGGTCTTGCTGAGGCCCTTGTCGACCTGCCCGCCGTCGTACCAGTCGTACCCGCACAGCTAGCGCGAGCTCGCGAAGAAAGTCTATCTACGCTCATGCGAAACCTGTGTAGCTATAGCTCTGTACACCCGACAACCACGAATCGGGGTGGGGATCTCTCCGCCATCAGTCGGTGTAGAGCATGAGCCTGCCGGCGTGCATGGTGGGGGTCGCCTCGCTGGCAGCCGTTCACGGGCGGGTACGACGGCGGGCAGGTCGACAAGGCCCTCAGCAAGACCTGCTCCGAGGCCGCGCCGCGCGCCGCCCCGCCTGGCCCGGCCCGGCAGCACTGAGCGCTCGCTAGCTGTGCGGGTACGACTGGTACGACGGCGGGCAGGTCGACAAGGCCCTCAGCAAGACCTGCTCCGAGGCCGCGCCGCGCGCCGCCCCGCCTGGCCCGGCCCGGCAGCACTGAGCGCTCGCTAGCTGTGCGGGTACGACTGGTACGACGGCGGGCAGGTCGACAAGGCCCTCAGCAAGACCTGCTCCGAGGCCGCGCCGCGCGCCGCCCCGCCTGGCCCGGCCCGGCAGCACTGAGCGCTCGCTAGCTGTGCGGGTACGACTGGTACGACGGCGGGCAGGTCGACAAGGCCCTCAGCAAGACCTGCTCCGAGGCCGCGCCGCGCGCCGCCCCGCCTGGCCCGGCCCGGCAGCACTGAGCGCTCGCTAGCTGTGCGGGTACGACTGGTACGACGGCGGGCAGGTCGACAAGGCCCTCAGCAAGACTTGCTCCGGGGCCGCGCCCCGACCCCGAGCGCGCCGTAGCTGTGCGGGTACGACGGCGGGCTGGTCGTGGTCGTCAAGGGCCTCAGCAAGACCTGCTCCGTGGCCGCGCCGCCCCGCCGCATTATCGCCACCGTGCGGCCCGTGCATCTTCAAAGCATCTCGCGTGATTTTCACGCTGGTTGGTGCGGCGTTTTCACGCGGCTGCGTGATTTTGAGGTCTGCACCGTCTGCGCGGACGTTCGGACGTCGGGATATAAATAGTCAGCTCATGTTTCGTCTCGCTATCCTTGTCCACATGACATCTAGTATATTTGTTTATGAATTTCGTCGTCGTCCTGTATTTGTTGTGTTGCCCCGCTGCCGCCTGGTAAGACCAAGGTGCTGCGCTTTTTATTCTATATTTTGTCACGTCTTTCTCCTTTGTACCTTTTACTTCAGGCAGCTTGGCAAAAGCGGCAAGTGCATCTGGAACGTACCCTGCGTGTTCTTTCACGCTGCGTGTTTTTTCACGCAAGGTGTTATGTGCAATTTTCCATCCGCGTGTTTTTTCACGCAAGGTGTTATGTGCAATTTTCCATCCGCGTGTTTTTTCACGCAAGGTGTTATGTGCAATTTTCCATCCGCGTGTTTTTTCACGCAAGGTGTTATGTGCAATTTTCCATCCGCGTGTTTTTTCACGCTGCGTGTTTTTTCACGCTGCGTTTTTTTTCACGCTGCGTGTTTTTTCACGCAAGCTCTGAAGTCTGTCCAATTAATGAGCTACATCTGAGCTGGTAGCTGGACTACTATTGGTTGGTTTGGATTCGATGAATTGATATCATTCCGAACTGAAGCAACCCTTTTCACGCAGCCGCGTGAATTTTCACGCAAGAACTTTGGAAACACTAAATCCACCTTTAGGCGCTACATAGGGGTGTGGGGTGGTCATGACTCTCCCCTTTAATTTCCAAAACTCTTTTTTCAAATATATTTTTTTTTCCTTTCCCCTTAACTTTTAAAGTGTACTCCTCCGCACCACTTTAGTGCAGACTCGATGTATTCAATAATTTCGCGCGGATCCGCGATCACTTAAAATGCTAAGGGACCCCGTGATGGCACCCGCGTGTGAGTCTGCATGCTCGCCACCAAAACTTGTTATTCATTCGAAGGCAGCATAATTTTATACATTTATGTGCGTATATGTAAAAGCGGATGGAGAGACTACAGTTCCTAACCTCCACATTGTAATTTTAAAGGAAACACATGTTGCCTTTATCGGCGACACATAAATGTGTTTCCTTTATGCGGCGACAATTTTGTCACCAAAACCTCCGCGTGTCACTGAAAAAGGTCACATGCGTCTCCGTTTCGGTAACACACGGAGGTCACACATTTATGTGTTTCCGAAAAAAGGGAAACAAAAAGGGGATGTTTCCTTTTTCGATGCCACAAAAGAACACAAATTTGTCACCTTTTGAGTTACAGTGCACCCAGCACTGTACTGCACGCTCTGTAACATCGGAAACTGGATTTACGCTCACTGTATGCCACCGCGCACAAATATTAAGAAGAACACTCTCAGCCCACTTACGTACATTTTGTAAGTAACCACTAAAAATTTTGTGCAGCAGTAATATACTTAGGAAATTACTAAGTAATAAGCACAATTTCTTATTTATTTATTTATTTAGAATATTACCTATTTAATTATTCAGAAAAAAAGTTCGTAAAATACTTACGAATTTGTAATTAATACTTAGAAATTACTAAATATTTTCCGAAAGTTTAAAATTTTTAGTCGTCTACGAAAGAAAAAGTCCCCGGGAGAAAATTTTACCTGACCAGTATCTGAACTCTCCTGAGAAAAAAACGTCAAGGCTGCAATCGGACTGAGTATCCCTGGATCAGCGAAATCCATACTGACATTCAGATGACTCCGAAGAACCTTTACCTTGTGTTTTCCTGGCATTTAGAAGGAGTGATATCAGATGTTTTCAGGTGCACGTGAATTTTACTGACATTTACTGAATATAAAACATCGTCCATTCCTCAGTCAGTTTGGAAAATACATGAGAAATTAGATGAGTTTAAACGAACTGCGAGTGACTTCTACACTCAGCATCTCATCAGTAACATACAGGTACTGGGCGGCAACTGACACCACCTGAACTTTACCCGACGTCACTAATTCAGTTTTTGTCAGTATTTTATGTCACTGCATAAAGCTGGGAAATAATAGAGATACATCCAACACCCCGAAGTGCCTCTACTTCGGTGGAAAGTCGTTAAATTGCAGGTACAAAACGGGAACTGACAATATCTGGAGTTCAGCCGACCTCAGAAATTCAGTAACTCTCAGTTATTTTCTCTCGCTGAATGTAGTTGAAGAATATCGGGATACAGCCAACATCTTTCGAGGTCTCAAATCAGCTTTTCGAGGCCAAATACCAGCAGAATGTGCAGTTGCGCTCAGCTAAAGTCATCTCTGTCAACTCGTAGTCAGGCACTCTCAGCTCACCTGCACGTCTAAGAGTCAGCAAACCTCACTTCAACCCTCAGCAGTCTTAATCCATCAGTAGTTTCATGTCAAAAAGCCAACAGAAACACCTCTGAAACACAGCTATTTACGCCTTGCCAGCGAACATTTTCAGCAGTCCTCAGTCGGTCCTCAGTCCTATTTCAGCTCTGAAATCAGCTTAACCCCAGTAAAGTTCAGATACTGGTCGGGTAAAATTTTCTCCCGGGATCATTAGTGGGCTGAGAGTGAAGATGCCTATCTTACAGTACAATAAGCACCTTGTCACGCACAAATTCTCCCCAGCTCTAAAACCCCCTATTTTTCAATTGCGGAAAAGAAGGAAGTTTCCTCCTCACTCCCCCCCTTTTTTTTCAATGCTGAAAACATTTTTCCGTTATGGCGCTTCACTTAAATAAACGCGGGGCTGGGGTAGCACTGCGCCGCCGCGCAGCCGTCCTGCTTTCCGGTCACCGCCTCCCTGAGCCCGGCGCGGCGCAGCGCCCACTGGGGTCCTTACTAATTCAGAGACAATTTGCCCGCCAAGTAAATGACATCAGGAGAGCTACACCGTCGGAAAACGAGGACGAGAAAAAAATAAAGACGTAGTAAAGTGTTGTTCAACTGGCAGGCAACCGCAGAAGTACAGTTGTGATGCGAAAGGCCTACTACTCGCAAGTGTTGAACACAACATTGTTCTGTTCCAAAGTAGCCATAGCCAGATCGCCAGAACACCCAAAAACAAAATATTGAGTCTGAGCAAATAAAAATATATATAAAGAAATAAAGAATAAATAAATAAACAAATAAAAGACCTGTACTTCTTTTTCTTTTTAGGCTGCATAGGCACAGCTAACTTTTAAGCTGCCGTGATTATTTCCCACCTACCCTGCTATTAATTTTTCCGCTTTTTAAATTTTTTTTAGTCGTACTCCTAATTTTTCACATATAATTTCAGCCGAGCGATTTTTCCGGTGTAAAATGCATTGGTGCGATCTTTGTGTTTAACCTGCTTGCTGAAGGCGTACGCTGAACACACACACACACACACAAAAACCTTAAACACTTTGCAATAAATACGCATAACGATATTGAAAGACTGCAGGTGCTTGCCAGTAGTTTAACACCTTATACATCAGTGTACGCGCGTGGCGACGCGAGGGTCCAATGCGGCGGGCTCCAAGCTTGTTTTAATACTTCTGGGAGAGATACGGACATCCCGCGCGCAGGAAGTTTTTCAGCCTCCGCGGGGGAGGAGAAAAAAGGCGAGAAAGTAGGTGTAGTAGCAGGGGGAAGGGGAGGGGGAGGGGGGCGTCAGGCCTATCAGCCTGCTGGCTGGCGGCCAGCCCTGTCTAGCCTAGAAACATGAGCGTGCGCGCCAAAGGAAAGAGAGAGAGAGGGGGGGGGGGGAGAGAGTAGGCCGACGACGATAGTTTAGCCCTGGAGCCACTGCAGGTGGTCGGTCGCACCTTCATTCATGACATACAAACTTCGGTGCGGAATAAAATAAAAAGTCCGTACGGCGAATAAGCTTTTTTCCGCGTCGTCGGAGTCCTCCCTGTCGCGCGTCTCGTTTACTGACCAACCCTGCTGTGCGCCCCTGTAACCTCGCTCGCTTAAGGACGCACCCCCGGGTCATTACCATCATCGTTAATTAGCAGAAACGACGGCGGCACAAGGCAACAGGGCAAAGGCGCGCTAAAATGCTATAAATAGACCGGTGGCAATGCTTTAAAATAATTTCTTTTCAAAATAAGGGTGATTTATCTCGGTAATGCGGACAATGGAGCGCGGTCCAAGCCAAGCAGACAGAGAGGTGCAATTTCTGATGGGTGGGTACTAGGGATGGCCCATGGAAAAAAAACCTCGGAAAAAAACCAGGAAAAAAACCGGTTTTTTTCGTTTTTTTCCGAAGCCCTCGGGAAAAAACGAAAAAACCAGAAAAAAAAACGATTTTTGAAGCTGCAATGAGCATAAATAGCAAAATATCACAAAAAAGAAATTTTTTTGATAGTTTCGACGTACCTGCCTAGCAATATATCCCAGCCCTTCACCTACTACGAGCACTTGCGGTGCCTCGAACGCGTGAGGTATCACTGGAAAATTGCGTAGATGACCAGTATTTAAAGCGGAAGTGCTAGTCCGCTCTGCCCTCAGGGCAAATAAGGGAAAGGAAAATGCTTTACTTTGATAAATAAATTCCACCAGTAGCAGGTTATATGTTTTAGACTTAATTTTAAAAAAATTGTTTTAGTTATAAATCAAAGATATTTGCAGCTATATAAAGTGTGTTCTGTCTTTCTAATGTTATCCAAACCCTTTCCTTGGAAAATGGGTAAAGCAATGATGTTCTCAATCTTTATATTATTAGTTTCACAAACAACAGAAACTGAGGGGGAAAAACACACCCACATGTACATTATCATTTTAATAATGCATATATTTGCAAAGAAACAAGACATAGCAAACAACAAAAGAACAATTATAAATTTTAAAGGAGTTCAGTCTTTTCTAATTAAAGGATTAAATTAAAGGCAACACAGCTCATTTCATGCGATCGAATGAAAATATCGAGGATATCGAGCCGGCGCGAACGGACGAAATGCCAGTAAAATGCCTACTATTTGAATGAAAAATAAGCTTTTAACAGTTGTAATGGTTTTTAGAGTAAAATAACGAGAAAAATCGTTTTTTCCCAAATTTTGGGTTTTTATCCGTTTTTTTCCTGGTAAAAAACGTTTCTTTCCTCCGAATTTTAAAAAACCGGTTTTTTTCCATCCCTAGTGGGTACTCGCGATACTGGCAGGAATCGTGTGAGATTCGACGAGTTTTCTGTAGCCTTTGCGGGAAACTGGAGCCAAAGTCGTCCTTCCGACCAGCTGGGCCGTGCTGGGCTCTCTCCCGGGTGGAGGTGCGGATACCTCCCGAGGTCAGCAGCGGGTGTAGTGGGGGTGGGGGTCGAGGAGGGAGCGCAGGTCCTGGAGGCAAACAGGATCGGAACGGAAGGACCTCCGACTATTTAGAGATTAGATTAACGCCTAATCTGATGGCAATCTGCTGCTGGTCGCCTTGGCTGGGACGGGCCAGTGCGCCTCCATGTTGATTTGGACCTCTGTCGCCTCGCCGCCGCCCGCAGCCCCGGGGGCCCAGGGGCACAGGGGGTGTCCCTCAGAGCCCTGCAGGGCCCTCCAGGGTCCTCCAGGGTCCTCCAGGGCCACCCTGAGCCCCCCGCGGCGGGCCCCGGCCGACTGATTCCAAACATCGCTCACGTGGCCTCGTTCCTTGTCGCACCTATGACAGTGCCCTATGTTGAGGATGGCAGTGCCCTATGGGTGCGACAAGGACGGAGGCGCGAGAGTCATCTTTCGGAATCAGACGGCTGCCGACTCGGGGCAGCCCGGCCCCGCTACTGGCCTCTCCTCTCCACGGACCGTACCTGGCCGGATGTCATTCCAAGAGGGTTGTATGGGAAGCTGAGGCAGCATATTCACGAAATAAAGGTGGCGACACTGCAAACCTTGTTGCAGTGAAGCCAGCCATGACATGTGTGCTGAGTGGCTGTGACCGCGCTAATAATATCGTAAACTAGGTCACAATATTGTGAATCAGTGGGATAAAAGTGAGAAGAAATTCTCAGAAATCCCCACCGTGCAAAATATGTTTTTGCGCCCCACTTAAAATGCTATGGCTATACTTTGAATGCCAAAATTTCAGCACTCTACAGGAATGGCGATATTTTTGCGTTTTGTGTCTTGGCGTTGGCGTGAGTACAACGCTCTCCGATATGATATTCACACTGTGGAAAATATTTCCGTAGATGTACAATATATTTTGTAATTCACTACGTACAACATATCTAGTACATGTACGACTTAACACTTTTTGACTTTGTTGGCTCACCAATCGATTCTAAATTGATACGCATAGTTATAAAAAAAATTACAATATGAATCGTAATTGAACAATACCTCTCATGGGAAATTTTCCCGTACCGGTACAAGAATTTCTCACAGTGCAGGAAAAGTAACACGCACTTCTTTATTTAACTTCAAGTAACACATTTCACAGGTGTCGCCAGAGTGAAACCGAGATAAATAGGAAACATTTCGACTCTTTACAATCCATTCCATACGATCACAGAGAAAACGACGTCTTATTTTTCAAGCAGTTTTGGAAAAACCAAAGATGCTCTAATGGCGAAAATACACGGGATTTGTGAGGCACCTTGAAAACCAAGACGCCGGTTTCTCCGTGATCTGGTCTCATACATTTTCGTACAGTAAGGGGAAATATTTCCGCGTTCGTATTATATCGGGCTGGGTAGTCGAGTGAGCACGGCACGAAATACGACGCTGTGGCGCAGCGTAATAATAACTTGTTTCAGTGGCGCCACTGCACCGCGCGGATAACCTCAGGTGTGTGTGTGGGGGTGCGGCGCTATCGCCGTGGCAGGCGCCTTGCGCCCAACCCCGCCCCGCCTCACCCCACCCCAGCCCCGCCCCGCGGAACACCAGCTTAGCGGCCAACTTGGTGGCGGCGAGAGCGATGAGCAGCCGCGCAGCCCGACTGCTGCTCTAAAGCATACCCCGCGACCGAAAGGGGGAAACAACTTTGAAATTTGGTGTACAAATTTTGTGATTTTTCCTGTTTTTTTCTTTTTTTCTGAATGTTTATATATTTTCCTGGAATTTTATTATTATTATTATTATTTTGAATAACGAGGTGTACAAAAATTTCAGAGTTGTTTCCCTCTCGCCCGCGTGACCCTCCTAATCACTGCATCACAGTTCAGCTGTTTTCGTTTCGTAGAGAGATATTTCACGCCGCGGGCAAAGTAATAAATGTTGGCAAACGCGGGAAAATTTTCCAAGGAATTTTTTTTAAAAAAAAAATACATCGTAAATTCACCGAAAATGCACCGACACTGCTTGGTATTGCATTGTCTTTCTTAAACGAGCACAAATTTGCCTACATATAAAACTTACTCTGTTAAAAGTTCACTGTGATTTCCCAGCACTTCCTAGACACGGAATGACTGTGAAATCCCCTCTGAAATCGAACAGGGACCCTTTTCTTACTGCCTAAAAGTGAAATATTTTGTCAGCCAGCCGACCATATTTTCGAAGCCAGTCTATTATAAATACACGTGAAAATTAATTGTAGTTATCCGAAGAGTTTTGGTTAAAATACACAGGACACAGTTGTAATTTCCCGAAGAGTTCTGTTTAAAATACAGAGGACAGTTGTAATTTACCGAAGAGTTCTGGTTTTAATACAGATGAGTGTTGTAATTTAACGAAGAGTTCTGGCACCTTTTTTCACAACAGATGTGCTGTGAATATCCAGCATTTTTTTTAAAAACAGTGTATGACATAAATCGTAAAATTACAAAATGCTTTATAGATCACCAATCACAAGGCCTGTCAAAATTCCACGAAACTACTTTTTTTTTTTTACAGTGGCTAGAGGAAAAGGGGAGGAATGGCAAGGTGACGCGACGCAAACAGTCTCCGGTTACTCGCGCTGAGCTTAAAAATGTGTTACGGTTTTCGCGGAAGTGAAGAAAACAGCCTGAAACGACACACCCAACCAAGTAGCGGAGTCCCGGAGTCGTTTCCATTCCATCCCTCTCGTTTCCTGGTATTTTACTTGCGCTTAAGTGTACACACCTAAGTGAGGCCTCCTCGTACTCGCTTCTAAATACGGCTCATCTAATGCAATTTGAACTCGGCGGAAATCTGGCTGGGCCCGGCTCGCCCAGTCCCGCCCCGGCGCCGGAGGGAAGTCAGTCAACTCAACAGGTCGAGAGGACGCGTGACAGTGCCGGGGCGGGGCGGGGCGGGGCGGGGCGGGGCGGGGCGGGGCGGGGCGGGGCGGGGCGTGGCGGGGCGGGGCGGGGCGGGGAGGGGCGGGGTGGGGCGGGGTGGGGCGGGGTGGGGCGGGGTGGGGCGGGGTGGGGCGGGGTGGGGCGGGGTGGGGCGGGGTGGGGCGGGGTGGGGCGGGTGCTAGTGCGTCGTAAACGCTCATGGCAGAGCCACTTTGGGGGGATCTTATTGAATCCCGATACCCCCTGGCCAGGCGAAGCCGAGGGTGAGACGCCACGCCATTCACTCCCCGCGTCGGTCCGCTATCCGACCCCCCCCCCCCCTTTCCCCCGGGATATAACCGCCAGGCTCTTGTCTTACTTCGCGCAGCTCGCGAGCAACATACCACGCGGTGGAGGGTGGAGCGTCTGAGACTGTCGACGCTTTGGGGGTTGTTGGGGGCGAGCGGGTTGCGCGGCGAGCGCGGTGTCGCGGGGTGGAGGCACAACCGCTTAGCTGCACGCAAAGGACTCCATTAAACATCTGTGGGGGGCGCGCCGGGGCGGGGCGGGGCAGGGCGGGGCGGGGCGGGGCGGGGTGTGGCGGGGTGGGGGAGGGGGGTAGCAAAGTGAAAGGGACCCAACGGGTTGCGGCGGAAGTCCGGGTAGGTCAGCACAGCAGGGCGGCGCCTGAGCCAGCCGTATGTAATGTACGACTGCCTGGGTGCGCGCGGGCCACGCGGGCGCACGCCCTGACCTGACGTGGGTAGACGCGGCTATTTTCAGTTTTACACTCGATACGCCCGACACGGCGACCGCCTCGCCCCACCCCGCCCCGTCCCGCCCCAGGTGCGTGTAGCGCGACACCCGACTTCGTTCCTTTTGCATAAGAAACAACAACAACAACAGCGTGAAAGCGGCGGGCGCAGTATAAGTATACTGTTCGGATCCGCATCGGAATTTCCTTTGTTCGTGTCTACTTTTTTACCTTAAAAAATTATGGTGACGCACATTGAGGAAAATGAAACGCAAAGTAAAACTTTTCTCTCCCACTTCAAATTTTTAAGTGTCGAACTGGATCGCACACTGTTAAAAGCTTACGGTGAAACCTGCACCACTGTAAGTTACGGTGCATTTTCACCGTAACTTACAGTGAATATACACCGTAACTTACAGTGGTGCAGGTTTCACTGTAACTTACAGTCAAATTCACCGTAAGCTTTTAACAGTGCAGTTTCAACTGTAATACCAAAATTTTTACAGCTTAAACTGCTGTCCGCAAAAATTTAATGCTTAAACTGCCGTATCCCAAAACCATTTTTGGATTTTGACAGTTCACTCTGTAAAAATTTTTCGATGATGTTCGTTTAGACTGTTAAACTGTCAGTACGGCAGGTGAAATTGTTACATGTCTAGGAGGACGGCCAACATTAATATCTCGTACAAAATTTAGATCCCGATAGGGAAGTAATTTCATTTATTCAAGCAAATTTGAACCTACAATGGAGATGACGCAACTCTTTGCGTTAGTCAAAGAAAAAGCCGTGCGATAAATTTTCCGAAATCAAATTCTCCAAACCTCAATCAGGCGAAATTTCTATATCGTAATTTTCAGTTCCATGAAAGCATTTGCTTGGAACACTGCATGAACACCATGGCACCATGTGCATACGCAGCGTGCTGGTAGACGAGGACGCGCGTCCCCACCCCGCCTGGTGTGTCCTTGTGAAATGAAAATTGATTTCGCATCCGCGCGTTTCAGTCCACTCCAACGGTGTGGCGGGGCGTGGAGGGGCGGGGTGGTAGCTCACGTTTCAATTAGCAGAATAGACAGCGACGCGTCGCGCCTGATCGTGGAGGCCGGACTTCCGCAGGCCGTAGCGCAGTGAACTGACGCCCCGTCCCTCCCCGCCCCGCCCCTCACCCTGCCCCTCACCCATTTTAGGTGAGAAATTGGATTCGAGGGTTTGCGGTGTCGAGAGGGGCCTTCAGCAGAGCCAGGCATTGGGCGCATCCACGACTAAAGACCTCGCACGTTAAAAAATAATCGAGAAAATAATATTAAAAAACAACAACAAAAAAACAATCATATTATTTTTTTACGAGAAGTAGCAGTGAGCTCCCCTGGTCTAGAGATATTTTCCATTTCCTACTTTATTTTACATTTTGTTCAACAAGGGAGCGGCAAACAGTACTGCATCTTCAAAACTGCGCGCCTGGAGAGCGCACGAATGGGAGGAAGGTTGGGTTGGAGTGAGAGAGCAAGAGAGAGAGAGGGAGAGAGAGAGAGGGAGACGAGTAGAGCGAAAGCGAGCGAGAGGAAGGGGGTGGATGAGATGGGGTGGGTCAGCGCAAGTTTTCAGCGCGTGAAGGAACACGTCGAATATCGCTCGGAAGGCGGGGCGGGGCGGGGCGGGGCGCGGGCCGTAGCGGAACACCCTCCCGGGTCGGATCTGATCGGGTGGGGCGTGGCGGGGCGGGGCGCCTCGAATGGGCCGATCTACATCCGTCGCGTGGACCGTTTTGTGGCGCCGTAAAAAGGGCGTAAGGGGCGGGACAAGGAAGACACTCGGGTGAGGAGGGGAGGGGGGAGACGGGTCTGATGAGACTGCACAGCAAAGAGGAGGGACGTCACGGGAAAATTCCTTTCAGAAAAAGCAGAAGGGCGGGCGGCGGGCTAAAACTCCGAATACAGTCAAATGCCCTAATTTCGGACGAAGTTAGCGGTTTTTCCTTTCTTACGTGTAGGCATGATAACATATCAAAAATCTGTTGCGATTGGAAATACTATGGCTCCGGACACGTCGGATGACACCCATGCCGAATTTCTATCTAAATGTGTGTCGCTACAGCAGCCCTCGAGAGAGTGTCCGAAATTAGGGACGAAAGTGCCCTAACTTCGGACACGTGCTCTAAATGGCTAGTTTCGCTGTAGAATGAAATTTTATGGAAACGTTTTTCGTTGTAAATTTAATTTTAAATAATTTTGTTTTTATGGACCGCAACGATATCTGTAGTAGTTTAGGCTCTATAGCCGTCTATAGCCAGGCATGGGCGGTAAAGTACCGTAAAGTACCGCGGTACTGGTACCGCGGTACTTTTTTCGGTAAAGTACCGGTACCGCGGTACTTTTTTCGGAAAACTACCGGTAAAGTACCGCGTTACCGATTTTCGAGTAAAGTAACGAGCCGGTACATTTTTCCCCCTTTGGAGACTAGAGAAAGTTCACGAAAAATGGATTGGTAGTGGCCGTGGCCTTGTCCCAGCCTCGCCCTCGCCAGCTGGACCTTTATTGTTTCCCGCAGGTCTGGGCTCCGGGGATGACCACGGCAGCCGGGGGGCAGGGGAGGGGGGGCTGGCTGGTGCACGGCAGAGGCATGGAGAAGGAAAATGTGTTGCTTTTGTTGTACAGGTCCACGCAGGTCCTCATTCCGGTCACCGGCCCCAACGCGGTCTGCCGAAGGGCGCGCTATGAATGACAGGCAATAAACATGTCCTCCCCGCCCCCTCTCGCCAGGAAGGAACCAGACCATGCGGCCATCGACATGGTAGCGGTGTCTTTGCTGCCGTGCTCATGCACTTCGGGTTTTGTTGATTTGCCGATGACAAGTTAGGGGCTGCGTTCGCGCGGGGCCTCTTCTGCCTCCTTTGCACTCAATGAGTGCAGCGGGTCGCCTCGTTGCTCACGTGCATTCGCAATGAGTGGAAATGAAGGCTCCTCGGACACATCCTTTTAGGCCCTGCCTGCCCGCCCCCGCCCTGCACCACCACCACCCCTTTGGCCCTCGGGTGTGTGTCCGGATGTAATATCATGACCTTGACCAGTGCACAGTGCTTGAGTACGTTTTACTCTTCCCGTTCTACTCCTTTTTGCATTTTTCGGAAAATGTATCATTTTTTTCGTTTTTTAAAAGTACCGTTAAGTAACGTCGGTACTTTGGAAAGTACCGGTAAAGTACCGCGTTACCCATCGTCACAAAGTACCGGTAAAGTACCGCGGTACCGAAAATCTCGATAGTACCGGGAAAGTACCGCGTTACCGATTTCAAAGTAACTTGACCATGCCTGTCTATAGCCCGACAAAGTAAACAACTTCAGCACACTATTTCTCCTAAACTAGCAGAGATATCGTTAGAAACTATAAAACAAATCTTGTTTAAAATTACATTTGCAACAAAAAACATTTTCATAAAATTTCTGTAGGACACACTCTTAAACTCTCCATGTATTTAGCCCATAAGAAAAAGTGTCCGAAATTGTAGCACTTTCAAAAATCGTCCCGTACCAAAAAACGGTTTGACTTACAAAATACATTTTTACGTAGTTCTGTAGCCAAAATACCATACATTCATTCGTTAAAGGACCACCCATGGGGCAGCACACACCTACATGAGCCCCGGTTTTTGGGGGAGCTTATTTCACAACAGCAATTTTGTTCTATATGCTTTTTTTAACTTTAAATTCCTGTGTGCTGTAAAATTTTAAAGGTACTTCAACCGACTTGACGAAATATGGTACTCTATTCTGCAAACTCTACGATGCCGTTTCCGGATATTGAATATCTCAAAAGGTGACCGAGATAGGTTGAAATAAGCACTTCTCTGCAAACTGTCCGAAATTAGGGCACAAGTCCGAAATTAGGGCATTTGACTGTACATATTCAGAAAAAGGAGGTTTTAGCTATCCGCAAGGTTTTTTTTTCAGCTCGTTTTTCAGCTGCGTGACTTTCAGCTCATGGAGACCTATGATCATTTTTGTGTTCTTGTATGCAGAAATTCACGTGCTTTCCCCTTATCAATCACCCTCCATAACCGCCCACCCTCAATCAAGAGGAGCGGAACTAGACGGGGACGGGACACGGAGGAACCTTTTCATGGCGCAGACAGTCGGAGGAGGATTTTGCTAGATCCGGGCTGAACATAGCACAGGTCGGCCCAGGCGGCCCCGCCCCGCCCCGCCCCGCCCCGCCCCGCCCCGCCCCGCCCCGCCCCGCCAGACCAGACACATCACGGGGGCGCATATGAAAGTCTTCTGCTGCCTCCTCACACTCACCTCCCCTCTCCTCTCCTCTCCTCTCCAAACCTCAGTGCGCCGTCTGCCTTTCATAAGGCAAAGCGCTCCAAACAGTGGCGAAGCGAGGCAGGCAGCCGCGTAGGTGCAGAGGGGGAGACAACTCTGAATTTTGGTGAACAAATTATGTGGATTTTTTTGGCAAATTCTCGTGATTTTTGTGAATTTGGACATAATTATGGGAATTTTTACTTGAATTTTACTCAAATTTTTGTGTATTTCACTGACTTTTTCTGACTTTTTCCTGATTTGTTTCTAAATTGTTGTGAATTTTTCTAAAAAAAATAAATTTTTCCTTAATTTTTTTGTGAATTTCACTAAATTTTTCTGAATTTTCCTGGATTACGGGGTGTTATAAAACGTGAGAGTTGTTTTCCCCTAGGTAGGTGCAGAGGGCGAGGCGCGCGGGGCGGGAATCCTCATAAGACTTATGACTCCACACGCCTCCACAGGACGCTCCTTATTTCTCACTTTCTCCTTTCGCTGTTCCGTCACCTTCAGGTCAACAAGACATGCTATGCAATGTCGTCGTTGACAACAAGGCACTGCCGCCGCACCGCCACTGCTCACCACCCACGCGTTTTCCCCTTTTTATTCGTCTTGCATCTTCCATCTCCACTTGCACTTTGGCAAAAGTCACACACACACACACACACACACACACACACACACACACACACACACACGTGTGTGTGCGCGCGCGCGCGAGTTTATCTCTGAGTCAGATAGTGGGCGCGGTGCCGGGCCGGAAACCCAAACTATTTTATTTCACGTGAATTGAATGTGAATAATCGATACAAGCGTGATCTCAGAGCGCAGGTGCTTCCTGTAACCCGCGAGCCGTAGGCGAGGGAATTCCCCCATCTCTCTCTCCCTCTCTCTCTCTCTCTCTCTCTCTCTCTCTCTCTCTCTCTCTCTCTCTCTCCCCCTCTCACACACACACTCACACACGTCAAATAAACCCTGCCGGGGAACGGTCCCTGTTCGCTGTCCCGGGAACGCCCCGCCGCCGTCAAGACGTTGCAACGTCGGAGGTTTCATTCATATGGCGGGACAGGACGTGCTAGAAGGATCGCCCGCGCGCGAGGAATCACAGATAACTCATCTATCCCAGATGACAGCGTCGAGGGGGAATCACTCATGCAAAATGTGTACAGCAATTTTTTGTAAAATAATTTTTTATTACTTATTGTTGTTTTATTTTTTTTTCCAAAAGAGTATTTTTAATTATCTGATTGATGAATTTTGATATTTTTTCTCTTTACTTCCGACGTTTTATATTTGTCTTCAGTTTTCCATCTGTTCTCGATTTTTTCTGAATTTTTCGTTACGTTCTCCCTGATTTTATTTTGATTTTTCAATGTTGTTTTTTGAATTTTAAAATAGTTTTTGGGGTCCGTACAATGATTTTTCAAGTTGATCCCCCCCTCGGACAGCGCGCACATAGGCGCACTCACCTGCATGGTCTTGAAGTGCAGCGTGTCGAAGGCCTCGGCGTGCGTGGCGACGTTCTTGAGGCGCAGCGGGCGGCGGTGCGCGGGCGAGGGCGGGGACGCGGCCGGGTGCTGCGGCGAGCCCCCGCCGGGGCCCCCGGGGCACCCGGGTCCCCCGTTGGGCGCGTGCTGGCTGCTCTTGACCAGGGCGCCGCCGTTGAGGTGCTGCTGCTGCTGCTGGTCCTTGGCGTCGCCGTCCTTGCCGAACACGTGGCTGACGGTGTTGGTGACGCTGCTGCTCTTGCGTCGCGCCAGCGCCACCGTCGCGTTGACGCCCTCGTGCGAGAGGATGCTGTTGATGAAGGACGACATCCCGGTGGTGGCCGGCGGCCCGCTGAGAGACGGCGACGACGGCGGCGTCGGGGACGACGACGGAGGTGGCCGACGACGGCGGAGGCGCGCCCGGGTTTCGGCGGCGGCGCTCGCGGCTGGTGGCTCGGATCAGCGCCGTAGGACGAGCGGACTGCAACAGAGGCGACAGAGTGGTCAGGGGAAGGGGAGACCTTCAGGTTCCGATAGGGCTGCAAATACTGCCGCCCCGCCCCGCCCCGCCCCGCCCCGCCCCGCCCCGCCCCGCCCCGCCCCGCCCCGCCCCGCCCCGCCCCGCCCCGCCCCGCCCCGCCCCGCCCCGCCCCGCCCCGCCCCGCGCCGGCGCGGCAGATGGCGGCGGAGACACAGGACAGGACGCAGCGCCCTAATCTATCAGATGTGTGATTATTGTATTGACTTTCCGATGCGTGGTGAGCGAGGCGGCGGGGAGCTGCCCTAGCTGCGCGTAAACCATAAGCTAGAGGTGATGACGACTAAATGAATTTAAAAAAATATTTATTTTCACACTCTCAGACCGTAACAGACGGTTTGTTTTTCCTACAAAAATCTGTTTGGATGTAAGTTACTCTAGCATTATATGGAAAATGTCTTTCCGCTATGTGTGGCTAATTTTTTGCTATCATTATGCACATTTCAAGAAAATTCTTAAATTTAAAAAGAGGTTTTTTTTTCTATATTATGCTACTTCATATACGTCCATAATTTATTCTTAAAATGTCTATAGCGGTGGGAGAGTACAGACCACCGCTAAGCGACATTTTTGAGGACTTCAAAGTCATAAGTGGCTGGCCCAAAAAAAACTTACAATGGTATGTAAATTAGGATCGGTGATCAAAAGGCCAATATTTTGATCTTTAGATCTGCAGTTGGTTTTTCGGCTCCCCCGGTATCAGTCAGGTGTTTGGCGCCGGTGCGGGCAGCGTGGGACTGACTATTCCTGGCTGCTCAGAGTGAGGACACATAGATAGCTATCCCCCGGCGCGGTGCAGCTTTGCGAGCGCGCGAGCCCCTGTTCAACCTGGCCGGCAAGATGGGGAGGGAGGAGGAGGTGGTGGTGTTTTGGAACGGCGAATGGATTTGGTGCAGATAGCACGCGCCACAGAGCGCAGAGCGGCGACGGTGCCGGCGGCCCATAGGGTTGCCAAACAATTTAATTTGGCAAAAAAAAATAAAAAAATACGCGTTTCCCTGATGTGAAGCGGACGGGTACACTGTAAAAAAAAACATGTCGTAAATTAACCGGTAATATCTGTGAATTTTGTTAAACGAACTGACTGTGAATTTACTTTTTATTCGTGTTCATTTACAAAAAAAAACTCTGTAACTTTACAAAAATATTCCGTAACTTTACAAAAGAATTCCGTAAGTTTACAAATTTTATCTGTTGTTTCGCGATTTTTCTTGTTAATTCACAAAATGTTTCATCAAACTACAGGAAAAATCTGTTCACCGATTTAACAGCGAAACCTGTATTTTTTTTTGTCGTTATTTTACAACAAATTTTTACAGTGCATCTCCGTCCGCTTGAATCTTGTAGGCAAAAGGTAATCTCATCTGCGTGAAAAGTTTGGGCTACAGGTAGATAGATTGTCATCGGCCTCACATGGCACACGGGTGTATTCGTGGGTATTACTTTATCTAGACGTACTGTGCCGTGTGTGACGATGCGGCTCAAAACGAACAGATGATCAGCAGCTGACCAACTCGACTGAAGCAGGTGATAGCGAGAGCCTTAGAGCAAAGCCGCGTGGTCCGCTTGTCTGTCTGTCTGTCTGTCTGTCTGTCTGTCTGTCTGTCTGTCTGTCTGTCTGTCTGTCTGTCTGTCTGTCTGTCTGTCCGTCTGTCTGTCTCTGTCTATCTATCCGCTCATCGACCAGCAAAAGCCGGAGTGACCTTTACCAGCGTGATGGCCCCTCTGTGCCAGCCCGGCCCGCGCCAAATAAATCTATCTATACCTGCAGCCGAGCATTTGCGAGGCAAATTCCAAGCGCATCAGAATGGAAAGCCAAGGGAAACAGGGGGAAAAAGGTTAAAACAGACGCTCTGTGTACACTCTTAACTTCTTACAAAGAAAATTCCTTGTATTACAAAGAATTCTGTGCAACCGTAATACAAAGCCACTACAAAGCAAAATTTTCTTTGTAATACAAAGAAAATTCCTTGTAGTACAAAGGAAAACTCTTTGTAATACAAGGATTTTTCTTGTATATTACGGTTGCACATAATTCTTTGTATTCTACGAAAAATTTCTTTGTAGAAAGTTAAGAGTGTACCCGCCACCACTGGCCACACAAACTGCAGAGGCAGAGGGGTGGGGGAGAGAAGTTAAACATCAGGTTCGATACCAATCACGCGTCATAAGCACACAGGAACGGGGAGAAAATTCTCTCACCCGCTCTCAACGCACAACGGTATGCAAAAACGGCGAGCAGGAATCAGTTTTTTTCAGTAAAATCCAGGAAAATTCAAGAAAATTCAGGAAAATTTACGAAAATTGAGGAAAACTTTTAGCAAAAATTCACAAGAGTTCAGGAAAGCTTCATGAAAATTCACAAAAAAAAAAATCACAACATTTGTACACCCACTCTGCAAACTCAAGTGTGAGACAGTATCACACTTTTTACTGCAGTACCACTGCGTCTCACACTTTCAAAAACTATTTTATGTCGTTGAATAGCAATTCCGGTTTATAGAATAACATCAGCTTTAGTTGGAAATCTCGGTTAAAACGAGCTACCATGTGATAGGATTTGGAACACCAATACATTAAATAATCGGAAATTAATGGTTTCGAAAATTGATAGGAACGTTGTTGTTTGCGATTAGAACCCTATCACATGGTAGCTCGTTTTAACCGGGATTTCGAACTAAGGCTGATGCTACTCTCCAAAACGTGATGGCTATTCAACGACAGAAAATAGCGGAAAATAGTTTCTGAAAGTGTGAGACTCAGTGGTACTGCAGTAAAAAGTGTGATACTGTCTCACACTTGAGTTTGCAGAGTATAATTTCAGAGTTGTTTGTCCCTCAAAAAATGGAGATTGACCGGAAAATTTGAGTTGTGCGAATGTGAGAGTTCTGCAGTACCACTTATGTGGGGGGGTGTTGGTGGCCACACGCTATGGGGGGCCTTGAGGTGCGTGTTGGCAAGGGAGGGGGGAGGGGGGCAGAGCACGGGTGGGGGCGTGGGTCCCGACCCCACCGATTGGACATGTAGTGTTTTCACAGGTGCAGGCGGTCAAGCGCGGGGTACCGCGCCGAAAACACAGGCACGCGCGCAAAGGGTCAGTAGGGAAAGAAAAGAGAGGGGAAAATAGGAGAGGGGACGAGGGAATAAGAGAGAGGGAGAAGGACAGACTGAGGGAGGAAGAGTGGGAGAGTAAGAGAAATAGAGGAGAGAGGGAGAGGGAGAGGGAGAGGGAGAGAGAGAGAGAGAGAGAGAGAGAGAGAGAGAGAGAGAGAGAGAGAGAGAGAGAGAGAGAGAGAGAGAGAGAGAGAAGGAGAGAGAGTACTGAGCGCGTGCCGGGCAGCCACAATGTTTGTTGGGGGGGGGGAGGCAGTCAGGATAGGCTGGCCCCGACCAAGGCCTGTTCCCGTCACACCCCGGCCGTCCCGTCACACCCTCCCCCGTCACGTGTAAACAAATGCCAGTGACGAGCTGGGCTCTCATCCCCCCCCCACTCTCCTCTCTCCCTCCCCCCCCTCCCCGCCCCCTCTATCGCGCTCGCTCTCTCGCGGCACGCGCGAGCAGCGACGGGCCAGATAGCGGAAATACAGTCTCCGGCCGAGCGGGTCGACGACGGCCTGCGGCATCCTAATTGAGAGAGAGGAGAGATGGGGGAGAGGAAGAGAGAAGGGAAGAGAGAAAGAGCGAGCGAGAGAGAGAGAGAGAGAGAGAGAGGAGAGAGAGAGAGAAGGGGGGGGGGTGTTAAGGGGTGGTGAAAGGAGCGAATGTGCGAGCGGCCAAACCGTGCGGCTGGAGGAGGCAATTGCGGAGGAGGGGGTAAAGGGGGTTAAAGGGAACGTAACGATGGGGCGGACACCCGGCCTTCTTCAAATTACGCGCGCTTTACCGGGGCGGAGGAGGGGGGCGGCGTGAGAGAATTAGCGGAGTTAGTCGAGTTGGCTGTTTGCCTTGCGACACAGACCCGTAGAGAGCGGCATGCGCGTGTCGTGAGCGGGGCAGCGCACACCTGTAAGAGAGAGAGAGAGAGAGAGAGAGAGAGAGAGAGAGAGAGAGAGAGAGAGAGAGAGAGAGAGAGAGAGAGAGAGAGAGAGAGAGGGGGGGGGGAGACCCACCGCACAGGGGCTTCTGGCTGGCAGGTGGCTGAGGGGCGCTATCAGACCCATTAACCTCTGGGTTCCTCTGCCGATGCCTTCATGACCCTCCTTCCCCTCCCACGGCGCTCTGATGTGTGAAGATCATTAGCTTAACCCTGGTTTGGCCTCTCGAACCCTTCGCTACGCGCTTCCCTATCCTAACGAAACAAACATGTCACACTGACATGAAAGGGGGGAACAGTCATATCTGTCATCTTCCCATTCTGAAACTCGATTACATTTTCGCTCCTCAATCATTCGATTGATAATATTTTTATTTTAACACTGCGACAAATTCTTATGTTTTTATTTTGTACTACATCGCAATATGTCACTGAAAATACACGACAGCTCACTCATGCAGCAAGTCGATACGTAGAGCTTGTGATGTAAACACTGTTAAAAAAAATCTGAAAATTCAGACTGGTTTTTTCAGACTTGCCACTCTTAATTGACTTTTCAGACATGACACTGAAATTTTAGACCTCTTATCAAAATATTGGAACGCCTGGTGTAAAAATTTGGTCTTAGCTGTCTGAAAATTAATCTTCAGACCTTCCGTCTGAATAATCAGAGTCGTCGTTCCGACAATTGTCACCTTTGAAGTCTTTTTCATGGATCCAGACTATGCAGTCTGAATTTTTGAAGTCAGAGTCTGAGGTTTCAGACTGCCCTGACGGCTGGGAACAGATGAGGGCGGTGACGCTCATCGCAGCAGTGCACTCAGTCTTACACGCGGGCAGCGTAGCGCAGTGGTAACGCAGCTGCTTCGTGACCCTGAGGAACAGGGTTCAAATCACCCCAACGGTAAAAGACTTTCATCGAACACAGGAAGTTCTCATACAAATGCTATGACGACGGTGTGAAGGAAAATGATCGCGTTCAATAATTTTAGCGGTTAACTGTTATGTCTGAATTTTCAGACCTAGAAGTCAGTCATAATTTTCAGAATTTTAATAACCGAAAATTTAGTTTTTTTAAGTAAAATTTCTTGGAGCGAACTTTACTCTGAATATTCAGACAACAAAGCTGAAAAAAAAAACTTTGGACTATTTAGTCTGAATTGTCAGACAATTTTTTTAACAGTGAAGTTTTCAATCATGATTTTACGGTATGCATTGTAAAAAAAGTTTTTCGTCCAAACTTACAACAATGCTCACAGTGCGACTTATCTCAGGGGGTCTACGGTACAGATAAATGCCAGGCCAGACGCCAGAGCTTGAAATTCTCGCAATAACGCATTTTTCTGACACTCTCTGCTCGGCGCGGGAGTCTGAGACCCTCACCGACGGCGTAGGGGTTAGGGGTACATTAATGCTGTTTCTCCCACCCACGACAGAAAAAGGGGCGTGTCCACGTTATGGCAGCACGGCACGGCGGGCAGGCCGCCACGGTGCAGACGGAAACACGGCTTCCTGATTGTCCGCACTGCGCCTTTTCAGCGCTTGCTTGACATTTCAGCCGAAATAAAAAGAGCAGGCCAAGCAGCAGCGCCGCGCGGCGCAAGATAAATCCCCAGAGGATCCATTCTCATTTCATGAAAAGCGGCAGCAGCTGCTCTGCTGCTACCGGCCAAGTAGGAGAGCATGAAGAGAGAGAGAGGGGAGAGAGAGAGAGAGAGAGAGAGAGAGAGAGAGAGAGAGAGAGAGAGAGAGAGAGATTCTGGACCCTACGTCGCGCCGCCCGTCACAGTAATTAAATAACCCTGGCCGCATGTGACACCGCCCTGTCCCGCGGCCGTCTGGCAAGGCGCGCGCGGGCTCTCTGCTCCACGGAGAGAGGCAGGCGGGGCGGTGAAAGGCGGCGTGACAAGTTTGGGATCCTTCACAATAAATTCGAGCGTACACTGGTTCTTCTTATTTTTCTGTTTTTTAGTAACTTTTCTTGATTTTGACTGTTTTTTTTTTCTGATTTCATATCAAAAACAAGTCCTGGGTTTCCCAGGGGAATTTGCACATTCCCAGGAGGTATCATCTTTCCCAGGGGATGTCCTGGGTTTTCCAGAAAAAAAAACTCCTGGGAAAAAATACTTTTTTCCAGGACATTTACTGGGATTCCAACTCTCCTGGGAATCCAAGGACTTCCGTTTCTACTGTGTTCTTTCGGATTTTTTCTTGATTTTTTCTTATTTTTTTCTGCTGATTTTTCCTTTTTTTTCTGATTTCCTTTAAGAGTGTACACTGATTTTTCGAGTGAAGGAAGTAGTGGGCGCGTGCCGGGAGGCAGATATCACATGGGGTGGGGGCTGTATCGGACGAAGTTGCAAATAGAGGAGGGCGGCGCGCGGCGGCGGGGCGGCAGAGCAGCACAAGCCACTCAACTGACTCTACAGCATAGGGGACCAGGCGGGACGGGTCGGCGTTATTGGCACGACAACGACGGCCCCCGTGACTCCCTCATGGAGCGAGCGATTCTCTACGGGGACGGCGCACTTCGGGTCGACCCGGGCCGGGCTGGGCCGGGCGCAAACTGCAGCACCAGCGGGGGGTGGAAATAGAACTCCGACGGGTTACGCACGCATATCAAGGATGGTGTTGTTGCATGGCGTCATGCCATGATTTCCCTATTGTGGTTCATGGCCTTATAATCCAAGCGTGCGAGTCCGTCACCCACCTCATATGAGCGAGTTCATTCGATCACTTCCAGATGAGTCAACTTTTTACGCTCATTTGTAGGTGTGCGAATTGTGAATACAAAATAGTATTAGTTGGTTCTTACCGGCTTACCTCATTTAAATTCACCCACCTGTAAACATACGAATATTTTTATCGGACACCCACAAGTGCGATCAATTTTTTTTTCACTCATCCTGCTGCAACTAAATGACTCTGCAGCCCACCACCTCCTTCTCGGCCTCCTACTCCTCTCCTTGAAATGAAGCGAAAATTATAATTTTTCTGCAGCAGCAGCAGCAGAAGCAGCAGCTGGGCGCATAGCTGCTCTGCTCAAACGAACGAGGCGCCGGCCCCATTCTCGTCTTATCCGGCCTCCCCAAGCGCCCGGCGCCACGCCCCGCCTCGCCCACCCTCGCCTCGCCACGCCCCGCCCCGCCTTGCCCTGCCACGCCACGCCATGCGCCGGGGCGGAGTGCAGCGCCGCGCTCTGCATGCGAATGGTCCCGCGGGGGAGTTCTGGGGGGGAGGGGGCGGGGGGGCAGGGGCGGACTGGCCCGGGCGGGAAGGCGGGGATCCCCGCCCGGGCCCTAGAGGCCCGAAGGGCCCCTGGGGCCCCCATCCGCTTGCAAAATGCCTAGTCCCAGGGCCCAGAGGTCCGAAGGGGCCCTGACATGGAGAAAACGACTCAAGGTTTCGGCGTCAACCGGATTACCCGGAATACGTCTGGGACAACTGCCGGTTTCCATCTAAAAACTGTCTAGAATCTAATTTTCACCCAAATTTCCTCGGATTACCAGATCACCTCAGTGACCAATCCTTGTCAGCTGGATTACCTAAGTCGTTTCTCCCTCGGCCGCTGAGCCCGCCTCCCTTGTTTGAGTAACGCCTGGGCCCAGGAGCCCGGAGGGCCCTCTGGTTATCTACAATTGTTAAGTATCGAAGTACTAGGAGCCAAAAGCGGCCAAAAGCCACACCATGGGGTTGCCACAACTCTGGACAACGGTGGAGGTCTGAAAGACTTTGGGAATCTGTAAACGATTTGGAGATTCAGGGAAAAGTCGCGGAAAATTTGGAAAACTCAGGGAAAGATTAAAGATTTGACTAAGCCCGTATTATTGCATGATGTTAACAAAAAAAAAAACTGCGATTAGGGTGACAGCAGTCAAAAGCTTGTCGAAAACTAGTCATTTTTTGTCTCCTTTGAAACGGAAAAATTTACGCACGCTTCGCTCGCGTTTCATTAATTGAATCGGTATGCAGTACTTATAAGTCAGGGTAATTCCTCCCCCTCCCCCCCCCCCCCACACCAAAAAAAAAAGGCTTAGTATCGGGGGAAAACTCATCGAAAATTTGGATAAAAACTCAGGAAAAAAATTACAGATTTGACTGAGCCTATGATATTGAATGTTGTTAAGAAAAACACTGCGATTTGCGTGACAAAAGTCAGAAGCTAATCGAAAAATGGTCCGTTTTTGCTACTGTGGAAAAAAATAATCCGCTCGCTTCGCTCGCATTTCAGTGATCGAATCGATATGCAGGACTTTAAAGTCAGGGAAATTCCACAAAAAGGAGGGGCTAGAAATCAGGGTAAATTAAAATTTTAAATTTGTGGCAACCCTGCACATGCACAAACTCAGCCGCGATCTGGACATCTATATTGTTTTTGTTACCATTTACCTGTTACTGCTTTTGTAGAAGAAAACTATGTAACATTCAACAAGAATTATTATTTTGACAACAAAAGTAATTGCCTTTTCTTCTATTAAAAGTTAAATCATGGCGAAAGCTGAAATTAGGAGGTAGGGGAGGTCGAAAAAAAAAAAAAAAAATGGGCCCATGAGGGTTCGCCCCGCCCGGGCCCTTCTGGTCCCAGTCCGCCCCTGCGGGGGGGGGGCGGGGGCACTGTGACAGTCTACTTGAGGACGTCCAGCAGCAGCTTGCCGTGAGTGCGGAGGTGTGGCACTGTGACAGTCTACTTGAGGACGTCCAGCAGCAGCTTGCCGTGAGTGCGGAGGTGTGGGGGGGGGGGCACTGTGACAGTCTACTTGAGGACGTCCAGCAGCAGCTTGCCGTGAGTGCGGAGGTGTGATGGGATAAAGGTGAAAGGTTGAAGTTACCCGCGGGGCAGACAGGAGGGTGTGGGGGGGGGGTTGGGTTGGCCCCCAGCGCACACCGCACCGCCCAGCCCAGTAGCTGAATAAGCGGCTAATAAGTGAGCGGCCCGCCTGGCGCCCTGCGGCGCTGCCCGGGCCCCGTGTACTGTAGCGGTACGGTAGCTCGAGTGGATGAGCCCCCCCGCTGCTGTGGCGGTGAGTGCGCGCTAACGCCGGTGAATGAGCGCGCCAAGCGAGCTTAGCGGCAGTCTAGTCGGTCATGATAATCATATAGGGGCCTCACGCGGCCTGCTGCGCGCTGGGGGGCGGGGGGCCCATCTCTGTGCAAAACACCAACGCTACCGCCCCGAACTTGTGTGTATTTCGCATTCCAGCGAGCGAGCCAGCCAGCACCCCCCCCCCTCCCCCCCTCCCCCCGCGCTCCCATTTACACCCGACACCCTGCCTGCATGCCCGCTGTTGCTACTGGTGGTAGTGATGCTATGCCAGCAGAAAGGCAGTCGGCATTACTTTTTAAAATAAAACAAAAAAAGAAAGAGAAGTATAGGAGAGGGTAGTAACGGTACGGCGGGTCAGCGGGCTGCAACAGGGGGTAGGGCACTCCCCCGCACGTTGTAGTCGCGGAAAGGTCGCCCACGTTAAGGTAAAAAGAAATTTAAAAAAATATTATGCCACTCTCGCTCTGCCGTTTGCTGTCTGCTCGCTGCGCTGCTCTCTGCAGGCTGCTCGCTGTATGACAGTACAAGCAGGCTGATACATTCGTATCATCTGCTAAAAATGTAAATGAGGAAATATACTTGCAAGACTACCGAATACTCGCAAAAACTCGCTCGTGGCGACATTGGTATATCGACCCCAATTCACCCGTCTACACAAGATCAAACAAAATACAGGTCGGATAGCGATTTTTCGGATTTCGAGGAAATCACCAGGTCGGACAATCTAGCTGCACCGCCCAGCACTTTTCCCGCTGACCAGCAAAACCAATGCACTCATCACGCATCCTCTCTCTCTCTCTCTCTCTCTCTCTCTCTCTCTCTCTCTCTCTCTCTCTCTCTCTCTCTCTCTCTCGCTCGCTCGCTCGCTCGCTCTCCGGGCGCACAGCAGACACTTGAATGACTTCACACACTACCTTTGATTAAAGCGGTCTGCGCCTGCCTGCTCGAGGAAGCACAAAGTCACGAACAAACTCCCGCGTGCGAACTGGTCTGGGTGAGCTCGGCGGGGCCGGGCCGGGCCGTGCCGGGGCGCACTGGGTATGAGTAATTAATCACTACGTGTCTGACCACTGCACCGCTCCAGCGGGGCGAGCCGGGCGAGCGCCATGCCCGCGGGGCCGGCATCCAATCCACAGCCGCGTAATCCCCGGCCACCAACCGGGCGCCGGCGAAAAGTGACGGAGTCCACACGAACCGAGGGGAAATCACTGATAGAAAATGTGAACACTCTGGAAACGCAAGTGTGTACTTGAATGCAGTATTTCCTGCATACCTACATGTATTCAGGAAATAATGTGTACTTAGTCAAGTATGCAGGAAATAGTGTGTACTTGGCCAAGTATGCAGGAAATCCTGTGTACTTGACCAGGTACTCACTAAAACCTCCATACATTTATGGGGGAGATTTAGTGTGTACCTGGTCAAGTACACAGGATTTCCTGCATACTTGGCCAGGTACACTTTATTTCCTGCATACTTGACTAAGTACACGTTATTTCCTGAATACATGTAGGTATGCAGGAAATACTGCATTCAAGTACACACTTGCGTTTCCAGAGCAGACAATGATTTTCGTGATTTTGTTTCTGTTGATATTCTCCTTTTGATTTTTCAAGGAAAATTTATGTCACTTTGTCATAAATTTAGATCTTCATCCCTCATTCCTGTTTTTTTCTAAATTTATTTCAGTTTTCTGTCTATTTCTCACGGTTTTTCGGATTTTTCTGTATCTTTTTCCTTGATTTATTTTTTATATTTTAAACGATTTTTGGGGGGCCTTACAACGAGATTTCGAAGTGACACCCCTTGACACGAACGGCAAAACGTTGGTGCAGCAGTGGATGACGTTATTCCGCCGGCCGGTAGGTAATTATTTGTGTTCCCAGAAAAGTAGGCAATGCGTAGCCTAAATACAGCAGATTGAAGCGGGCGCCATCCGCGCCATGCCCACCAGGTGCGTGTATGTTGCCTATAGTAGGCGGGCGCAAAAATGCAGCCCTCTGTGTTTGCGCTACCTATGCACACTAGCCTGTGCAAAAGAATGCAATTTTGTGCCCAAACTTGTGCGAAACGGAACGCAGGTTTAACTTTGCACAATCGTTTGCCACAAGAATGTGCAAATACCCCCACTGTCCTGGCAGCACCGGTAGCTTCCGCCCGCTGCCAGCCCTCCGCCGCCCACGAGCGCATCCGGGGTAGAAGGGGATACAAGAGATGCAGAGGCGAGGAGCAGGGGGGGGGGCGCCTGCCGTGAAAAATCTCACAGATGGATGTGGGAGTAGAGGAGAAAAGTGGGCGGGAACAAGAAATGGCCGTCCTGAGTAATACGAGCCTTTCGCCTCCTTTTTCACCCCCATCCCTCCTCCCTCATCCACCGCGTGTACAGGTGTGTTTGTGAGGTCGGGGATGGGACACCCTTCCCCCCCACCCCTATACCACCCACTTCTTTTTTTTTTTTTTCCTAAGTCGCCTGCTAGTTGCGAGGTGGCAGTACACGTAGCGGTTCTACGGGGCTGGGGCTACCCCGCCCCGCCCGGCCCACGCGCCCAGCGACTCCCTGGTATTTTTTTACCCGGCTGCCTGCTCTTTGCTCGCTGTGGAATCGCGACCATTTGTGTCAAGTCGCAATTCATAACGCGACGCAAGTGCGACATACACATACGCCGGCGCCCGGCGCTTTGCTTGCAGCAGAGGTCCGGAGGTGGGGTGTATCCGGGCGCCCTTCGGAAACCTGACAGACACCTGTCGGACACTTTTACATGATTAAGGGCATCGTGTGATCGTGTGTGTCTTAAACGGCTTGCCACCAAAATGTGGTCTTTCGTCTCCGACGTTATGCGTGTTAACGGTATGTTTAACCCTGTGTTAAAGCCGAGGGGGCCTCAACTCCTGAAATCATGTGTACACAATCGCTGATATCTTCGAAATCATTGTCAGAAAATGTGGATCTATTGCCGAAACAAAATGATTTGACCCAGTCCAGAAATCCCATGATCGTTCCCATGAGCCATGGGACATCAAGGAATGCCATGGGAGACATTTCCCCGTGGAGGATAACTTTCCATGTAGTTTTTGCCCACTTCCATGTGAGGTACTTTCCATGGAAATAAGGTTCCTTGGCAGCTGACCGTCTCTATGGAATAGAGCACTAACTCCATGGAGTAATAACAAAATGTTTAAGTCCACAAAACGACAAAGAGAAGACTGATCGAAATAAATGAAACACGGATATAGGGTGACGGAAACGAGGCGGAGCCAAATCTGGTGGCCGTTTTTGCCTAGCTCAAGCCGTTTTCGAGATGCCAGAAAAAAGTTCTCAGATTTGAATGAAATTTAAATGGCCCTACTAAAATTCATCGTAGATGCTACATACCAAATTTCAGATCGAAATTCCAATAATTATAGATTTTATAGCCCTTTTAATTTTCATGGGAAATTGTTTCCATGGTAAAGATAGGCAAGTGCCCAATGGGATAGGTCACCCCATGGAAAGACAACCGTTCCATGAAGTCCTCTCGCATGGCAATCATTTTTCCATGGAGCCTTTACCCATGGTAAGAAATTTTCCATGGAGTCCTCACATGGAAAGCGATATTCCATGGAATCTTGTTCCAAGGAAAACAATTTTCCATGGTAAAACGCCCATGGAAACAGACACCACATGGAATATGATGCATCTTACATGGAAAACAGACCTCTCTCCATGGAAAAGAGATCATGGAATTCCATGGTGTCCATGGGATTTTTGGACTGGGGAGTGCGTATTTTGGGCTCATAAAGCTCAAAATACGCTTGAATTTACTATAAGAATTATTTCTTTCAACTATAAGAGGTGTAATCATGTGAAATCATGTGAAATCATGAAATCATGTGTACAAATTTTGGGTGAGTTGAGGCCCCCTCGGTTAAAGCACTCGTACGTCGTAGGCGTGTACTGTAGAAGTAGGACACTTACTACAGTACCAAAACTGTGCAATGCCCGCGACCCTGCGCAGGCCTTTGCCAGCCACCCTTCAGACCTCAAGTAGACCAGATGAATGAAAACCGGGATAAAAACTCATTCGTTTCGCAGTAAATTGTTTTCCATTGGTGAATGAATGCGTGTGGAGGCAGGGGTGTGCCGGCTGTGAACTGCCTTGGGGGAGCTCTTCTGAAGGGTAAGAGACTGGAAGAGAGACAGAGAGACAGAGAGAGGGGGAGAGAGAGAGAGAGAGAGAGAGAGAGAGAGAGAGAGAGAGAGAGAGAGAGAGAGTAGGGGATGGAGGCGGGACCTTAAAAGCAGAGGCGAGGAGAGGCTAAGGATCATCAACCCCTCCCCCATGTATGTATGGTCCCTCCAGGAGCTGTAAATTCAAAAACATATACTCCTAACCTCCCCACCCCCCTCTCTCTCTCTCTCCCTCTCTCTCTCTCTCACCTTGAAAGAGTCAGAACTCTGAGCCTTTCTCAGTTCGCGTTCACGCTATGACGACCGGCCGGTCACCCTCTTCCTCACTCACAGCAGCGTTGGAGCGCCATATCGCTAATTAGCTCATAAATTACTCAGAAAAAAAGTAACCATTAAAAACAGAATAATTTTGATTGTGTTGTAATAGCCAACACGGTTTCCTCGTGAATGCTAATTTCCGTCGACGCGTACGAGTCGAATTAATCGAGTTTGGGCTCGTGGGGGGAGGGCGGATTTTAAATAATTGTGTTGCGCCAGCAACAGGAGGACGACCCTTGTACCCGCCCCGCCGCCGCGCGCTCATCAGCTAAAAGAAAGAGCGTCGCGGGAAGACGGTGGCGGCCGGGCGGCGGGGCGGCGGGGCGCACGCAGCCCTTAGAGGAGGCGGCGCTCTCTAGAGGCGGCGGCGGCAGCAGTAGCAGTGCAGCGAGCCGCCCCCGAGCCCACCCTCCCCCTTCACCCCACCCCCGCCCCCGCCTCCACTTCCTCGGGGTGAGTGGCCGTGCATTATTCATGACCTCTTTAAACCCTGTTACAAGGTGAGCATTCCTCCCGTGTGCGCCGCCTCCGCCCACCACAGCAGTCCGCATGTCGCGCCGCCCCCGCCGCCCCCGCTGCCCCCGCCGCCCCCGCCGCCCCCGCCGCCCCTGCCGCGCGAGAAGGACCAGTCCGACCCGAGGGGGAGGGCGGCAAGTCCTCGCGCACCTTGCCCTAGTAGTAGTAATCAACGGCAGACTGGCAGGATGAAGGAGCCTTCATTTATCAAAAGCAGGTGAACTAGAGTCGGAGCAGGCCAGGCCAGGCAGTCTGGAGAAGGCAGAGAAGGCGCGACTACGGATACACCCGGGCTGCTGGCTCTCAGAGACAACCGGATGGCCAACTCTTTTCAATTAAGGTGACACTTTTCTTCGATTGTTTTTCCTTCAAAGCTGATCGACAGTCAGTTTTCAGTCTTATTTTTATAAAGAAAAAAAATTGTCCACGCCTCCACAGGTCCCCCCCCCCACCACCACCACCACCAAGAAAAAAATTTGGCCAGCATTCGATATGTTCTTCCCTATTTTTCAAAAACGCCCACAACAGTATATCTTGCGTTCGATATGCTGTTCACCAGAATTCAAGACGCCAGCGCTAATACAGAAAATCGGATCCTGAGACAAAACCAGAAGGCTACTTCGTGCCTAAAAAATCAGGAAAAAAATAAAGGAAAACCACGAAAAACCATAAAAATCAGAAAAATCAGTGTACGTTTGAATTTCTAGTGAAGGAGCCATCTGTCCCATCCCTGCCCCGCAGTTGCGCCGCATCATCACACCCGGCCTCCGTGAGGGCCGGAAGGGCCTTCACCGCTGCCGACTTGTCCCATTGATGACGTAACACCTGGCCTGACAGCCGAGGCGACAGCGCATCGCGCGGCAGCAGGCGCACTAGTCACATGTCCTCCTCCAACCCCCCAACCCCGGCCCTTCTCCGGCACTGCTGTTCGCATATGAGCGATTCATCGAACCCCTCCCCCCCCCCCACACCACCACCACCCGCACGTCTTTAGGGGTCTGTACGCCGCACCGACTGATGAGGCCGTCTTTGGAGATGCTGGACGCTTTGACGTCTCAGGTCCTTTGTTAATGTAAACGAGGAAACGGGCAAAGAAATGCCATCGTAATGGAACACCGATATAACAGGATGTGTGTGTGTGTGTGTGTGTGTGTGTCTCTGCGGCCTCTCTTCTCGGGACTGCCGGGGGAAGCCGGTGGGTAGAGAGGGGAACATTATGCTTTTTATTTCACTAAATTATGCTCCAAAACTGAGGCCAATTATGCTTGAATATGCTTTAGAAATTCCACATTTATGCTCAAAAATGCTTCAAAAAACCTAAATTTATGCTCGATTATGCTTTTTTTTCCTTTCATTTTTTTTCTTTTTGACAGAAATATGCTTGAATATGCCTTTTTAATCCTAAATTATGCTCCATTACGCTTATTAAATTTTTTTTATTACCATGCTATCCCCTCCCCGTTCCTCTGCAGATAAAGAATAAATTGTGATTTCCATAGTAAGGGCTGAGTTATTAAATTAAAGAATATGTAAATGGTTATGTAAGAATTTATTTCTTATAAAATGTAAGAATATTAAGTAATGTAAAGTAAAGGAACGAAGGAAGAATCAAGAATCACACGTTTGGACGTAAGGTTAGGAAGCGAAAGCGACGCCGAAGCCAGTCCCCCTCCACACCATCACTTTTATTAAATTAATGTGACGTCACGTTCTTTTTCGTGTGAAAAGTGTCACATTGTTTAAAATGTAATGTCACATTCTTTTCAACGTGAATCGGCCAGAATATGCGGGCTAAATATTATTGTCACATTCAAAAGAATGTGAAATTGATATTAAATGGAATGTGACAGTTTTCACATGAAAAAGGAATTTGACGTCACAGTGATTGAAAACCAGTGTTACCCACTCCCCCTCCGCCAGAACCGCTTTCAGAGCGCATTTTAAAATCAACGAAGTAATTCCTAGTAGCACAGATACCGTTCTAATAGCTTTTCTGAGCAATTATGCTCCAATGCTCGAAAAAGATCGTTATGCTGCTTCAAAGGAAAATTATGCTCCATTATGCTTTTAAAAAAAGGGCATTTCAGTGGTCGTGAAGTCAAAACAGATGGGTCAGTTTTTTTCAAATTTACCACCAGATTTTTGACCACGAGAATAATTTTTTTTTCTAGCATGAATTTGTAGTCCTTGGCGAGGCGATCAGATTGGCAACAGTCTGGGCGCTGTAGCTCAAATAGTTTAGAAGATATGGCCGTTCAAAGTTTTAAGCCCATTTTCTTAGTCAAAAGTTGCATAAAAGCCTAAATTCGGCCATAAATCGCCTCCAGAGTGTCAGAAAAAGACGATCCGGGTATCCCTGGACGTAAAATCGCTCAAAGAATCCGAATATGCTATCCCCGGGGCGCTGGGACGGCTCCAAATGACTCAAATACGCGAAAAACCGTTTTTTTCACACCTCGTTTTTCCAGTTTTGATCAAAGCCGAAAGGGGTGATGCAAATTTTTGATCGGACTTCCCAGGGGTGGAAAAGTTTCGTCTTGACCAGTAGTTTCAAGATCATCCGGAAAAAGTACTGTGTATGACCCTCGTTTAGGCGCTAGACCTTGCGCTAGACGCCTCGTAAGAGGCGCACTTAGTAGGGACCCAAAATTTTGTATTCTGGCGACCATCTAGAAGTGATCAGAAACTCATAAAACGCATTTCTACATGGTCGACAAAATAACTTTTTTTCGGGTTCGACTCGACACTTGTGAAATTTTGGATAAGGGAGTTGTGGACCCCTACAAATATGTTTTGGCGACCATGTAGAAATGATCAGAAACTCATAATACGCATTTCTACATGGTCGACAAAATAACTTTTTTCGAGTTCCACACTTGTGAAATTTTGGAAGCGTTTTATAAGTTTCTAATCATTTCAACATGGTCGCCAAAACACATTTTTAGGGGTCCACAACTCCCTTATCCAAAATTTTACAAGTGTCGAACTCGAAAAAAGTTATTTTGTCGACCATGTAGAAATGCGTATTATGAGTTTCTGATCATTTCTACATGGTCGCCAAAACATATTTGTAGGGGTCCACAACTCCCTTATCCAAAATTTCACAAGTGTCGGTCGAACCCGAAAAAAGTTATTTTGTCGACCATGTAGAAATGCGTTTTATGAGTTTCTGATCACTTCTAGATGGTCGCCAGAATACAAAATTTTGGGTCCCTACTAAGTGCGCCTCTTACGAGGCGTCTAGCGCAAGGTCTAGCGCCTAAACGAGGGTCATACACAGTACTTTTTCCGGATGATCTTGAAACTACTGGTCAAGACGAAACTTTTCCACCCCTGGGAAGTCCGATCAAAAATTTGCATCACCCCTTTCGGCTTTGATCAAAACTGGAAAAACGAGGTGTGAAAAAAACGGTTTTTTCGCGTATTTGAGTCATTTGGAGCCGTCCCAGCGCCCCGGGGATAGCATATTCGGATTCTTTGAGCGATTTTACGTCCAGGGATACCCGGATCGTCTTTTTCTGACACTCTGGAGGCGATTTATGGCCGAATTTAGGCTTTTATGCAACTTTTGACTAAGAAAATGGGCTTAAAACTTTGAACGGCCATATCTTCTAAACTATTTGAGCTACAGCGCCCAGACTGTTGCCAATCTGATCGCCTCGCCAAGGACTACAAATTCATGCTAGAAAAAAAAATTATTCTCGTGGTCAAAAATCTGGTGGTAAATTTGAAAAAAACTGACCCAGATGACAATTATCACTTTCGGATAGTTTTGAAATATTATGCTCCAATGCTCCAAGCATAAAGTTCCCCTCTCTACCGGTGGGGCAGGGCGTGCAGACGTTGTGTGTGTGTGTGTGTGTGTGTGTGTGTGTGTGTGTGTGTGTGTGTGTGTGTGTGTGTAGGTGTGTTTGTGTGTGTGTGTGTGTGTGTGTGTGTGTGTGTGAGAGAGAGAGAGAGAGAGAGAGAGAGAGAGAGAGAGAGAGAGAGAGAGAGAGAGAGAGAGAGAGAGAGAGAGAGACAGAGACAGAGAGAGAGAGAGACAGAGACAGAGAGAGTGGGTGGGTGGGTGAGTGTGGGTGGGTGGGTGACAGGGAAAGGGAAGGGGGGCGGGACACAGACACCCATCCATCCACAGCCACTGCCGGTTTGGGCGGAAACGGTATCAAAGTCCCATCTGCTGACTGCGACACATACGCATGCATAAACCGGCATGAACACATACATAGGCACAAGGAAATACACACTCTCCCTCACACACACCTACACACACACACAAGCGCGCGCGCGAGAGCGCACAGAGTTGCGGCGACCACCGCTCGGCACTAGCTTTCAAATTAATCCACTCTCGCCAAACGCCTCATTCAGGGAGCGCCCTCCTCTGCAGCCGGCGGAGACCGCCATTAGAGAGAAGGAGAGCGAGTACTGATGCCATTAGAGTGAGAGACAGAGAGAGAGAGAGTACTGAAAGCGACAAGGGCACCGCGGCGCCCCAGGCAGCGGGGTCCTCGCGGTCAACGACAAAGTATGTACGGTGTCCTGAACTGCCACTCTCCTTCAAATGCACACATAAATTTCTTTGTACGTATCACTTTATTTTTTTTTATTTTTTTTGGAAGAGTTTCCGATTATTTTGAGCCGAAGCACGAGGCTGTGCGTACAACAAATGCGCTACTAGCTTACAGATGAGTGTGAGGCAACATGTGTGGCGGGACGTCGGCGACGGGTCAAAGCCGCCTATGGCAAATCGCTGCGAATAAATACTCGCCGCCTCTCCCCACCCACCCACGCTCTCTCTCCCTCCCCCACTCTCTCTCTCTCTCTCTCTCTCTCTCTCTCTCTCTCTCTCTCTCTCTCTCTCTCTCTCTCTCTCTCACACACGCTCTCGCACTCAACCGCGCCACCCTCTCGCTCCCTCGAGTGACTGTCGGGGAGGTTTAGTTTACGTGACTACGCATCCTGAAGGAACTAGACGGTGACACGGTCACACAAGTCAGACAAACAGGCGGCCGCGCGCGCACACGCGCAAACTGGTGAAATGGTTGAGCACGGCGCCGAGAAAGGTGGGGAGAGAGAGTTTTGGGGCGGCCAGCGAGTGATTGGAAGAGGGGAAAGGGGAGAGGGGGAGGAGAGAGTTGTAGAAATGGAGGAGTAAGGCGAGAGGTCGGGGAGGGGGCAAGGAAGGAGTGGGTGGAGGAAGAAGAGGCGGAGGATGAAGAGGAGGAGGTCGTGGGAAAAGGTGGAGGGCATTAAAGAGAAGGGGAAAAACTAACAAAATATATAGTATATATAGCGCTGCGAAAATGCGGAGGGGTGGGCAACCTGACAGCCGAGAAATCCGAAGCAAGATAGGGGCCCCTGGCCCTGGTCTGCTGGGCTGTGCTTTCTCCCGCCCTGCCCCCCGCCCCGCCTCGCCTCGCCCCACCCAACCCCACCCCACCCCAACCCACCCCACCCCACCCCGCCCTGCCCTGCCCCGCCCCGCCCCGCCCCGCCCCGCCCCGCCCCGCCCCGCCCCGCCCCGCCCCGCCCCGCCCCGCCCCGCCCCGCCCCCGCCCCACCCCGCCCCGCCCCGCCCCGCCCCGCCCCGCCCCGCCAGGGCCTAGCTGTGCTGTGAGGTGGTATGGGCTTTGCAACTGGACCCCTCGCACCTTGTGCACGTCCTCCTGTCCTCCAGCGGCGAGAGCTCCACAAGGTAAACATGTGTCGCCGCGCCGGAGCAGGTGCCCCGGTGCCGCCTGGTGCCGTCTGGAGCCACCCTGGAGCCACCCTGGAGCCACCCTGGAGCCACCCTGGAGCCACCCTGGAGCCACCCTGGAGCCACCAAGGAGCCACCGTTGAGTACAGCGCGAGGGGGAAATAACCTCGGACTTTGGTGTACACCACTAATTCAACAAAGTCAGTCCAATTCAAACAAATTCAAGCCAATTCTACCTAATTCAAATCTAATTTCAATTCAATTCAAGCCATTTTAAGCCAATTCAAACCTAATTCAAGCCAATTCACACACTAATTCAGTCCGATTCATAGGCAATTCACAGTCAATTCAAGCCAATTCACATGCAGCCAATTCAAGGCAATTCGCATCCAATTCACGAAATTTGTACACCTAATTCATCGGTTATTTCCCCCTCGGTACAGCGGGGTCGGAAAAGAATTTTCCAGTGGAGCCCCGCCGGCCCCGCCGGCCCCGCCCACGCGCGCCCTGCCCCACCCTGGTCCGGCCTCGGGTCAGACTCGATAACGAGAGGGCTCGCCGTCATGGGAGTTACATCAGCAGCCCTCATCAGTTACGCGCACTGTAAAACCGGGCGCGGTCCAAACTTTTATCATCATCTCGCGAATCATCCGGAAAACCAAGGGTGTTCGAGAACACTCGAAAAAATAATAATACAAAATTTTGTATCAAATATGATACAAAATTCTATATCAGGCTTTTGCGTTACGGGAAAGTGTAACATGGATACAAAATTCTTTAATCAGCTCAAAATGTTACAAAATTCTGTATCCGTAACGAAATTTTGTAACAGATACAAGGCATTGCAACATGCAGTACAATTTTCTGTGTATAACTGGATACAAAATTATGGAAGGAGGTCGGGAAAGTCCCCGAGAGACCTGGCAGCATGACGCCCGGTCCCAGCACGACGACTGGCAGGAGGTAGCATCGGTAGCCGCGCGGTTAAAGGGGCGACTTCCTAATCCACAGGTCTGAGGTTCAACTCCCGGTAAGGTAAGGTAATTTACTTCAAACTAAAGCAGGATTTGTACATTCAAGAGGAAATGAATGTTAATGAGGAGAGAGCGAAATATTGCGTGAAGGATTTCTCTTTTCAAATGCCATATGAGTTTTGTATCACGTGATACAGATTTTTGTATCCGGTTACAGAAAAAAAATTGTATCATTTCTGATACAAATTTCTGTAACATTTGTTGTACAAATTATTGCGTAACAATGTTACAGAATTCTGTACTGATTTTTTTTTTAGAGTGAAGTTACTATTTATTTTTTCTGCACCCCTCGCGATGTATATTCAGGGTATGGTGTGAATGCCCAAGTAAACTATAAATCAAAAGGTAAAACGTCTCACCTTCAGAGGGGCAAAACAGGTTTTTACGTATCACCCCAAAACAGGTGAAACTTTTGTATCACCAAAAGAGAGGTGGGATAGGATTGTATCACACAAAAAGAGGAGGTGAGGCAGGTTTGTATCGCCCCAAATCGTCTCATCTCTTTTTACACGATACAAACCTATCTCACCTGTTTTGGGGTGATACAAACCTGTCTCGCGCGTCTGAAGGTGTGAAGTATCACATTTTGATGTATAGTGTAACGCTCTATTTGCTGAACACACTGGCACGTGACCACGAAAAATGACACGACGGATATTCAGCAAATAGTGCGCACTCTACTTATAGCATTTTTTAAAAAAATGGTGCGCGTGTTGAATGGGGTAGAAAAGCAGCAAGAATCAAGTTGTAAAACGATACTAAACGCGGCGAACATGGCATGGCTCTGCGCGTCGCTCCCGCCCATCCCCATCCCATCCCTTTGTGAACCCTACGCGCGTGTTTTGCGTTTGCGCCCCGCCCCGCCCCGCCCCGCCCCGCCCCGCCCCGCTTTACGAGCAGGCTGCCTGCCTGCTGGCAGGCGCTCGCGCGCACACACGCACACTCGCACGCGCGCGCGCGCGCGCACACACACACACACACACACACACACACACACACACACACGCGCGTACCAATGAGGCGCGAGGCGCCGCTCCACCAACACACGCGGCGACAATTGAACAGCGCGGTACAGCGCAGCAGCAACAGCAAGCATCCCTCCTGCTCGCGTGCAGTGCAAATAGCGGAGCGGGACCGTTAATCGCACGCCACGACTGTTTGCAGAGCGCGCTCACGGCGAGAGGAGAGAGAGAGAGAGAGAGAGAGAGAGAGAGAGAGAGAGAGAGAGAGAGAGAGAGAGAGAGAGAGAGAGAGAGAGAGAGAGAGAGAGAGAGAGAGAGAGAGAGAGAGAGAGGTGAAGGAAGGTGAGCCCGGGAGGAGGTGGATGTGGCATGGAGAAGGACTCCATGGATGTGTGATAGGTCGCAGGGTCTCCCTCCTCACCACAGAACTGACGATGCGGGGCATGGCGACGATACGTCAATATTCACGTGTTTGTAGGTTTACGCGGGAAAACTATCCATAAAGTACAGTTGTAGAATTACAATTACAAATCGTAAAATTACAATCACTACGTGTCGACTTGAAATTCAATTACGAACAAGAAAGGGTTGTCGTCAATTTGCAATATATTACCTCAATCGTAATATAAAAAGTAAATCGTAAATCTACAAATATATTTTTCACAGTGTTTCGGCAGTTTCGGGCTCCCAAAACGAGTTCACTTCGAATTTGCCTCCCTTTTTTTCCTGTTTTCCAGACTTTTTATTTTTTTATTTTCCCCGATTGTTTTCGCGTACGATTCCGGTGGAAGCATCAGGAGTTATGGAACAATATTATTTAAACACAGAAACGAGGAGAGCGAACATTTTGTTGTCTTGGTATGAGAGTTTCTTATCATTTTCCCTGACCAACTCAAATTGACTGACTCCTCCCTGATTTTCGCTGGATTGTGGCAACCCCGTTTTGAAATTTTAAAAAAATCATTTTTTTCCCTCTTTTATGTGAATTATCTTTTCTCTCTCTCTCTCTCTTACGCACGTTGGCTGTAGACGGGAGGTTGTCATTTCCGCACGCGGCGGCCTTGCCTCGTCTAGCCATGTGGCTTGTCGTGCTGAAGGGTTGGCTGCCCTGCCAGCCCCCGCGCTGGTGCGGCTGCTTGTGTGAAATCAAAAGTGAAACATCGATTTCCCGTTTGGACTCCACGTGCTGAGTGGTCTGGCAGCCCTGTTCCATCTGTCTGTCTGTCTGTCTGTCTGTCTGTCTGTCTGTCTGTCTGTCTGTCTTTCTGCCTGTCTGTCCGTCTGTCTGTCTGCCTGAATGTCTGTCTGTCCTGCTGAACACACCACCGCCCTCCAATGAGAGCAACAAAGAGGAAGCTCGTTTGGTTACACCCCTATATCACACGACCCCGCCCTGAGCTCGCCAATAAAGGCTTCTCTACGCACGGAGGGCACGAGCCCTTAGCCGCACACATACACACACACACACACACTCACCGAGGAGGCGACCACTCCCCTTTAATGTGCACACACTCTCAGCCCGTTACTGACTTTTCAGACCCCTTTGTCAGTATTCCTGCTGCTTAAAAACCTTTTTAAGCTACTGACAACTTTTTTTGTCAGTAGTACGAAAGAATTCCTTCTTACGTTACAGACAATTTCATCTTTAATTAGTAGATTACTGACAAAACTATACAGAATAACTGAAGAATTTATCAGTAATCCTGCTGCGTAAAAACGTAAGTATTTACTAAGAATAAAATCAGTTGAGGTCTGAGAGTGCATACATGATTCTCGGAATGATTGAATTCCAATGATTCCGATTCATATCTTTTCATTTCTAACTTCAGCGACATAAAACGGTAGTTTCGCCTATTTATAGCTGGTGTTTCCTGCTTTGTTGTAGTGGTTTTCAATTATCTCCCTTTAATTTTTATGATGATGATTCCCAGGCTTGTGTACACATGATTCCCAAAGTTGTCGTCCCCTCGATTCTACACCCACAAGCAGACTCCAGCCCGTGATATGGCGTGAACACAAACGATACAATGTAATGGAACGCGTTAAACAACTGACACACTCTCACCAGTGTCGAACACAGTGCTGCATGGGCTCTTAAAAATGCTTATCTGCAAACGAAAAATAACCCATAAAGAGACGAAAATGTCGAACACTTCCGACGCACGCACTTTCTGGTGCGGCAAACGTATTAACCAAACACATGCGCCTTAGGGAATATATATGGACTCTCGACGTACGCATGGACAAGAGTTCAACAGTTCGGTTAACACCTTGTAAACGTGTACCAGCTGGGCACACGGAAGAAAAAAAAAGAATTATACGCTCTGCACTGGAAATCCAAGTGTACGAATGTCGCACACTTGTAGGTGTGTGAATGTTCATTCGTACACTTGGGGGTGCAACTTTCTGACTACCACTTAAAATATAACTTCTGAGGTCAGCATCATCTCCGGCGTAAAATTTCCTTTCAAACGAGCTCGCATGTGATAGTGCTGCGATTTATATTGAAGTGGGTATCTTCATCAAATCAAATGTCTGAAGTTGTATTTAGGGGCGTGTCCATGGTAAAGTAACAATCTCAACCCTATCACATGCGAGCTCGTTTGAAAGGAAATTTTACGCCGGAGATGATGCTGGCCTCAGAAGTTATATTTTAAGAGGTAGTCAAAAAGTTGCACCCCCAAGTGTACGAATGAACATTCACACACCTACAAGTGTGCGACACTCGTACACTTATATTTCCAGTGTGCTGAGCAAAAAATTAGCAGGTGTATTAATTTTTTGAGCTGTTTAGGCGCAGCTAACTTTTTAGCTACGGTGCTTATTTTCCAGCTATTTTTCTGCTATTCATTTTTTCGCTACTCTATGTTTTTAGCCGTTTAGTGCTAATTTAAGCTAAGCAATTTTTTTAATTATCATTATTTTTATTACATTTTTTTGGGTGCGCACTGAAATATTTTGTAACTATTTTGTGCATAGTTATGTATGTCTGTCAGCATGCGTAGCTTATGCATTATTATTGTACATAATATGTAGAAATTTGTACCGGGTGTCCGGGCTCAGGCCGGACAGTCGAATGGGTGGCCTACGCGCTGGCCGCAGGCGCTGCCGGGCGAGGGGGGGAGCGGGTAGCGGCGGCGGGAGGCAGGCCTCCCCACCACCGCTCCGGTGCTAGAGTACGCTGCGGCGGGGAGTAGCTCAGCGGCGGCTGGCGGCCACCTCGGCAGGGGAGGGGCGGCCTACACCCAAGGGGCTGCCAGCCTCGCCCCGCTACTCCGCGAGGACCGAGGACCCGCAGGGGTGCGCCGCGCATCCCTCGCGGTGTCCGCGGTCCACCCCTTGCCTCCGCGAGGACCCGCGGTGTAACGCCGCGCATCCCTCACGTTGACCGCGGTTCACCCTGCCCCTCCGAGAGGACTCGCGGCGTAGCGCCAAGCGCCACGCATTCCTCGCGGTGTCCGCGATTTTGAGGGGCTCATTGGAAACCGCGGACAACGAGAGGGATACGCGGCGCACCCCCGCGGGTCCTCGGTCCTCGCGGAGTAGCGGGGCGAGGCTGGCAGCCCCTTGGGTGTAGGCCGCCCCTCCCCTGCCGAGGTGGCCGCCAGCCGCCGCTGAGCTACTCCCCGCCGCAGCGCACTCTAGCATCGGAGTGGTGGTGGGGAGGCCTGCCCCCCGCCGCCGCTACCCGCTCCCCCCCTCGCCCGGCAGCGCCTGCGGCCAGCGCGTAGGCCACCCATTCGACTGTCCGGCCTGAGCCCGGACACCCGGTACATACATGTGTAGAAAATGTTACATATTATGTACCATAAAAATGCATAAGCTACGCATGCTGACATACATAGCTATGCACAAAATAGTACATAATATTTCAGTGTGTGCACTTTAGGTTATAGTTCAGTTTTGAAAAGGAGGGAGGAAGAGGCCGCGATACGGGCATCATGGAAGCGGCTTGGCTTGGAACTCGGTCACGACCGAAACCGAACGGGCGGCTCGATCATCGGGCGAGGCTACCCCATTTTTACGCGCCCCTAACCTAACCTAACCCAGCCCACTTTTCGAGTAATCGACCAACCAGTCCAGAGTAAGCTTCCCCTCGGCGGGTGCGCCGGCTCCCACGGGCAGGCGCCCGGGCGTGGGCGTCGCCGTGGATGTGTGTGTGTGTGTCCGCGAGCGCGCCAAATTTCCATTTCAACGCACTCCGCCGAGAGCTGCTTTGTTGAAAGGGGCAGTCTGGTGTCCGGAAATGGGTAAGGATGTCAACGAGATTCTCGCCCCGCTCCGTCCGGCCAGGGCCCGGACCAGTCCAGGACCCGCACGGGGCGGGGCGCCGGACACCCCATGCGAGCAAGGGGACCGCCCGACCCCGACCCGACACGGGGTGGGGCCGGCCGGGGCGGGGCGGGGCGGGGCGAGGCGGTGCGCGGCGGGGCGGTGCGGGGTGGGGCCCAGACTTGGCGGCCGGGTGCTCCTGGGGGTGACACACTCCAACCCGAACAGGTCGCCGCTGCTGTCTGCAGCCGCTCTCCTGATGGAGGCCCCGCCCAGCCCCGCCCCGTCCCGTCCCGCCCCACCCCGCCCCACCCCGCCCCGCCCCGCCCCCGCCCCGCCCCGCCCCACCCCCGCCCCACCCCGCCCCACCCCGCCACGCCCTCACAGTGATTTCCCACGACAAAACGCTTGGCCCTACAGTATTTGTCGACTCGACCTCATAGCACGCCCTCCGGCGGCCCTCGAGCGGGGAGGAGGGTAAAGAATCAAAAATAAATAAAGCACCGAAAAAAATAAAAGATCAGCAACAACAAGTTGAGATATTGTGGCGGAGGGGCTGCGAGCCTGCCCTCGGTCAACGTCAGGTTGGCGAGCAGCAAGGCCTGCCAGAGGTGCACGGGCTGCAGGAAGGGCGCACAGGATCCCGCAGGACCCCGCAGGACGCCACAGGACCCCGCAGGACGCCTGCCAGAGGTGCACGGCAGGGCTCACAGGATCCCGCAGGACCCGCAGGACGCCACAGGACCCCGCAGGACGCCTGCCAGAGGTGGACGGGCTGCAGGCAGGGCGCACATAGGATCCCGCAGGACCCGCAGGGCGCCACAGGACCCCGCAGGACGCCTGCCAGAGGTGCACGGGCTGCAGGCAGGGCGCACAGGATCCCGCAGGACCCCGCAGGACGCCACAAGGCATCGCAAGACACCGTGGCGCACTGAATCCTGATCACGTCGCCAGAGCCACAAGTCCCCGCAGGGCACGGCCGCTGTGGCCGGGCGTGGTGGGGCGGGGCGGGGCAGGGCGGGTCAGGGCTCCATTTCACTACTTTCTACTTTATTCCTTTTCCTTGCTCGCGGGATTACGGCGCGCACCGGCCCGGACCGCACCGGGCGCAGCGCAACCCCGCGCGAGAGGAAGAGGAAGCGCCAGGGCTGCAGGATGAATCCGCACAGTGGTCTCGACTCTCTGTCCTTGTCGCACTCATGGGGTACGACCAAAAGGAGCAAACGAGACGACAACTACAAAACGATGTTCAGAAATCACCCCGCCGCCCCTGGCGCTGGATCGTGAGGGGTGAGGGGGGGGGGAGGTAGGGGAGAAGCGTCTTGGACACCGTTCCCGATCCCTTATCAAACCGCCTGATGGAAAGAACAAGCCACCCGAATGAGGAGATGACAGAGAAACTAGATCTCGTTATTTGGAAAGAGAAAGAGAGAGAGAGAGAGAGAGAGAGAGAGAGAGAGAGAGAGAGAGAGAGAGAGAGGAGAGAGAGAGAGAGAGAGAGAGAGAGATTGATTGATTGATTGATTGATTGATTTAATAGTTCTTAAGGTGGGGTACAAAAGGACTAGTGAGTCCCACTGGAGCACCACACCGCTCCACTCATCATGAGCGAGAGAGAGAGAGAGATAGACAGACAGACAGAGTATACGCGATGCCTGAACCGTCAGATAGATGCTGTGTTTGTGCACTTTCCGAGCACCGAACACGGTTCGAAATTTTAACAAGTGACTTATTTTCAATTTTCTTTTATGTGAGGAATTCTTTTTGAGCAAGTCCTATAAGTCCTCCTAGAATTCTCCACTTGAATGTGTCCTGTAAAATTATTCTTGAATCTGCAAATATTTTCAATTTGCGCGTGGCGTGCAAACATTTGAGAGATGTGAATAACGTTGGTTCGAGCGGCGCGGGCGCTACTCACTCGCGCTCTCCATTATTGTTGTTGTTCCAACCAACTCGGTACCGCCGGCATGGCAGACCACAGCCTAGACTGACCGCTGGCCGCCCCCGGCCCGCCCCCGGCCCGCCCCCGGCCCGCCCCCGGCCCGCCCCCGGCCCGCCCCCGGCCCGCCCCGCGCGCTCAGCTACTCCCGGGGCACGCGTCACTGCAGCCAGAAACTTCTACCGCAGCCGTGACCACTGGTCCGCAGCCAGGCAGTGGAATGCCAGCCCGCCCCGCCAGCCCCCTCCCTTCCTCTGCACGCTCACACCACCCTCGTCAGCGCCGCGCGTCGTGCCGTGTCCAGAACGTCCAGGACACGGGAGGAGTGCCGAGGACACCGCCGTGCAGGCGTCGGGGCACCACCGGCCGCCGGCCGGCCGGTGGCGGTGGCTGGTCTGGTCACACACTGAGAAATCCAAAGGGTCGTCAACTCCGCTTATTGACCGTGTACGGAGGAATATGGAATATTACAGGTATTATTGGTATGGTAACATTACACCAATTTTACAGTTCTGACGTCATAATGCTGGGAAAATGTGTAATATCAACGTAATATTACCTGTAAATATGGGTAATATTAATGTAATATTTGAGGTAATATCATCTCGTGTACGGAGGAATATCGGAGTTACGACCCTTTGGAGAAATCCATGTCACACTCGCTAAACGCGTTGCAGCGCTACGTAAGAAAAGAAGACAAAACAGTCCCACACTGTGAAAACAAGTGTGCGACCGCTAAACACTTGTAAGTTTGCAAACTCCCAGTTTTACATGTACAAGTGTTCAGCCCAGAGCTGAGCAATTGCGAGTTTTGAACTCGCTAATCGTACATTTGTAAGTGTTCAACTCGACAGTAATACACTTGGAAGCGTTCAACAAGGAAAGTGTTGTCCAGCGCAGTTGAACAATTGCAAGTGCACAACTGCCAGTGCACAACTGCCGTGTCGAACACTAACAAGTGCACAGCCGTGGAAATGAGCAGTTACAATCGCATGGCTGTTGAGTTGAATACTTTCACGTGATAAACATGGAGTTGCACAGCTATAAGTGTTGAACAGTAGCACACTTGGTTAAACAGTGCATGGAAGGGGAGAGCGACCTGGACCTGTAGTTGTCAATGGAGTACATTTCAATATATGCCATGAAAATATTCTGATTTTATTCAGGAATGTATGGATTATTTGGAATTTGTTCTATGGAATGTAGTAAAAAGAAATAGCGTAAAACGGCATAGGAGTGGCTATGTCAACGGTACTTCAACAAATCCAAAAATTCCAAACAGTCGAAACTATCTAACTCAGCGTACAGAGTGTCCGCTCGAAAAATTGTTAACGCTGGATGTAGCATGAGGCACGGCCAGGATCGTGAGAAAGTCACGCTGTTGACAGATCACAGGGTAGCGACCTTGAGGGAAATTAAGAAAGCCAAAATTGCGTAAAAATGAGCGCACTAATCAGCCCCGCACGGCCCTGCACACCTCCCCCACCCCTCTCCGCAGCGTTTTTAATCCTAATTGGCGCGCTAGTGTTTGAACCCCACGACCTGCTGCTGAACCCGCCCCTGCGATTCCCCAGCGAGGAAGCAAAGGCTTGTTTTCGCGATGAATAATTGCCCTGAGAGATTAGCGTAGGGCAAACGCGGGGGCTGGGCGGGGCGGGGCAGCTTGGCGCGTGGTGGCAGCGAGGGGGGAAGACGAAATAGGAACAAGAAAAAATAAACATGACTAATTAATGGCTTTCGCCGAAGGCAAGAGGATGGATCCATCGGGAGAGCAGATTCCCCTCGCCCGCGACCCGCCCCACCCCGCCCCACCCCGCCCCGCCCCGCCCCAACCCGCCTAGCTCCGCCCCGCCCACCCCGCCTCGCCGACCCCGCCCCGCCCCACCAGCAGTGCAGGCAGAGGGTCAGGGCAGAGACGTCGTGGCAAGGGGTGTGCATGTCATGATTTTTATCGAGAGCTCTTGCCAAATCCGTCTCCCTCTCCCTTTTCCTCTCTTCTTTTCCTGAATAACACTTCAAATGCGGAAGAGAAAGGGCGAGAGAGACGGCAGTCATCGTCAAAAAGCAAAATGCGCATATCAGTGAACAGGGCGATTAGGAAAGGGAAAGGAGGGAGTGGGGAGGGGGCGGTTGTTGGGGGACGACGGGGTGGGGGGGGGGGGTGGGGGCACCTGCACCCCTGCCAGAGAAAACCCTCGCAAGGGCGCCGCGACGCCTCGGAGACAGTGACGGAAAGGGTTCAAGTAGTGCATCAGGTGCTCTCCAGGGGTGGGGCGGGGCAGGGCGGCGTTGCGCGGAGCGGGGTGAGGCGGGGCGGGGTGAGGCGGGTTGAGGCGGGGCGGGTTGAGGCGGGGCGGGGACCGAAGGAATTATTACTGTAAGACCCAGGTCGCCACCGTCCTCCTCCCGTCGGAGCCACCCCGCCCCGCCCCGCCCCGCCCCGCCCCGCCCCGCCCCGCCCCGCCCCGCCCCGCCCCACCCCGCCCGCCCCGCCCCGCCCCGCCCCGCCCAGCCGGAGCCACCCTTGCCGCACTCCACGGCACGCCGCGCAGAGAGTAGCCCGCTTGCCCGCTTACGAAATGAACGCAAGAAGATGAAGTACATTCGGACCTGAGTCAGTTGGGGCGGGGCGGGGCGGGGTGGGGCGGGGCGGGGCGGGGCGGGGCGGGGCGGGGCGGGGCGGGGCGGGGTTGGGCGCGCGAGTCCCGTCGTCGTCCACCTGCTTAACCGCGTGTTTATCTTGCTGCTGACTTCCCTCCACGTCGCCTACTCCCGCCGCCGCTTGCCAACCTCTCAAATTATACTTTCTTGTCTTCCTCGTTTATCCTCCCCCGCGCGTCTGTTTCGTTTCCGCGAGAAAAATCAAGAGTCGGAAAGTTACACAAGAAAGAACAATACAACGGACTGGGCTTGTCCTCCCGCCCCGGACAAGACGACGGCGCGGCCGCGACCCGCAGGACTGCGGCCCGACCAATCAACTTGCGCAACACAGCGAAAAGCGTAACCGAGTGCTCCTGTCACAGCGCCCGACACTCGGTCATACCGCGTAATGCCCAGTAATCCCGCTTAGTACTTGATCTATCTTTCCTCCGCCGGCTTCCCTAACTACCCCCATCTACCCCACTGCTAGCCTTGCAAGCAGCTGATGGCTCAAGAACTGCGTGTCGACTTGGAATTGAGTGACAAAAGCAAGAGTGGGAGGATGTAGAATATGTATGACACATTTAAAATAGTAAATTATTACAAAACATGTCACGCACGTATATTTTTCACGGTGGTGTAGTAGGGTATCAAGACGATGGTAATGCATTACTTTGTGCGAGGGGGAAATAACCTTGGACTTTAGTGTACACCACTAATTCAACAAATTCGGTCCAATTCAAACAAATTCAAGCCAATTCAACCTAATTAAAATCTAATTTCAATTCAATTCAAGCCAATTCAAGCCAATCCAAACCCAATTCAAGCCAATTCAAACTCAATTCAAGCCAATTCACACACTAATTCAGTCCAATTCATAGGCAATTCAAGCCAATTCACAGCCAATTCAAGCCAATTCACAGCCAATTCAAGGCAATTCACATCCAATTCACGAAATTTGTACACCTAATTCAGCGGTTATTTTCCCCTTGACTTTGTGTGTAATAAATTGGCATTTGCAGAAGCCTGCACATCACTGAACTTAGCAGTTTTGTATAAGACCAACTCTCGGGGATTGTCGGCTTGTCTGTCCATTGACGGACAGCAGGCACTGCCAGGGGCAGATAGGCCGGCCCGTCAAGCAGCATCACAGCGCTGCAAGAACAGAACCAAGCTCGACGCTGAACAGCGCTCTGAACAGCTGCATTCAGGTAACTGTCTGGTTCCGAAGATCGCTTTCTTCTACTCCCGTCCTCGTTACGCCTATGGCGTTACCCAATGTTGGGGATGGAAGGGCGCCGTGCTTGTGACAAGGACGGAGGAGAGAGAGGGATGTGCGGAATCAGACGGCAGCGCTGACGGCGAGGGGGAAAGCCGTGGGAGAAAGCACTCGCGTAATCACTCGTACACCCTGGCCCGTAATCAATGCGTAATCACTTGTAATCTAGGCGTAATGACCTATTATGAAGGGTTATTATCGATAAAATATCAATTGTAATAACCTTATTATGTATGTCACCCAGTAAAATAACCAAAATAACAGAAAATAAGGAGTAAACATGCGTAATAACGGGCGTAATCGCGTAATCACTCGTACACCATTTTCGAGACTGCTTTCCCCCTCGGGGAAAGCACTATGAAATATTTGTACACCACGCATTTCAGAAAAAATTCAAGAACATTCAGAAAAAATAGGAACTATGGGAAAATCCGCGAAAATTTAGTGATAAAAAGTTGAACATAAATCCAGAAACGTTCACGAAAATTTAGCGAAAATTCACGAAAGTTTACAAAAATTCACGGGAATTCCCAAAATGTGAACACCAAACTTCAGAGTTGTTTCACCCTCGGCTGACGGCCAGGAGACCGTGCGCCGCGGGAGAAACCTTAACGCCCCGGCGTGGAGCCCGCGGAGCTCTACTCGGCGGCCGCCACTCACCTGGGGCTCGGCGCGTCCATGTCGGGGCGGGGTGCAAGGCGGGGTCGGGTGTCTACGGTCCTAGGGGAGGTGGTCCTCGGGCTCGCGCAGCTCGCGCAGCATGGGGACGACGGGTGCGGGCCGGGCGCGCGGGGCGGGGCACGGCTGCTGCAGCTGCTGCGGCGGCGGCGGAGGGGAGAGACGGACTGACTGCCTGCCTGCGACGCCTCCGACCAGCCCCCGCGCCGTGTTGCTCCGACGCTCCCGCCCCCCGCGGCCGGCGCCCCAACTGCGGCGCGGCGGGGCGGGGCGGGGCGGGGCGAGGCGCGGGGAGGCACAGCGCCTCACCCCCGACCCTCCCCGCCGCACCACGCCACAGGTCGGTCCTGCCGTGTCCCAGCCCCGCCCCGCCCCGCGCCGCTCTCCGAAGGTTTCGTCCTGGACAGGAGAGCACAGCCTCTTGACCAGCTCAACCAGAGGGCGGGCTCCGCCGCCGGACTTGGTATCAGGTTCTCCTCGTCTCGTCGTATCCTGCGGGACCGACCGGTCGCGGATGACAAGCAGGGCTGCAGGCCTGCAGGCCTGCAAGGGGGCGGCGCGCGGGAAATAAGGATGAGTCACGCGGACAGTCTCCCTCGTCGCGTCGGGGCCCCCGGGGCCCGCCCTGGAGTCATTCCGCACGCCGCCACGCCCTGCTAGCCTCGTCCATAGCAAAGGTTTCGTAGCTCGACAGAGAGGGATCGCGGGAAAAGAGAGGAATCTGCAGTGTTTCTAGTGGTGGAATTTTTCGAGCATGCCACGATGTAAGTATAAATGCCTCATCGTGTCGAGGAACAGCGGGAAAATTTGAGGAACTCCCCGCGATTTTGAGGAAAACTCCCCACATTTTGAGGATGTTTTCGATAGATTCATCAAAAGCGAGGGAAATTTTTCACATTTTATGAAGAAACTTTTTGAAAAGTCAGGATTCCCCCCCCCCCGGAAAATCATAGGAAATTTCTCACCGTAATCAACTATTTACCCAAAAATAAGACGTTGTACCGTGCGAGAAGATTTTCGTGCATTCCGATTTCCTGCTGCCTCTTGCAGTTCTAATTTCTCATACACGCACGCGCGCAGCGCCCGACGCCTTGCTAATGACGCTGCCCCTGAGATTGGCGTTAGGGAATGGGATCTGCCTGAACTTGGAAGGCGGTGTAATCAGTTAGAGGGCCCCGCCCCCGCGAGGGCGACGGTGGTACGAGGGGCTGAGGGGCGAGCACGACATACGAGCGTGCTCACGCACTGGAGCTGCAGCGCACCTAGGCCTCTCTTTTCAAGTTCGCTTCGACGGTCAGAGTGAAAGAGAGAGAGAAAGAGAGAGAGAGAGAAAGAGAGAGAGAAAGAGAGAGAGAGAGAAAGAGAGAGAGAAAGAGAGAGAGAGAGAGAGAAAGAGAGAGATAGAGAGAGAGACAGAAATAGAGAGAGTGACAGAGAGAGAGAGAGAGAGAGAGAGAGAGAGAGAGAGAGAGAGAGAGAGAGAGAGAGAGAGAGAGAGAGAGAGAGGGGGGGGGAGAGAGAGAACACGGCAGCTGGCCTGGGCCATGCAAGTTAAGGCACGGCAGCGGCGACGCGACAAACTAAACCGTGAAAGGTGATTGGGGGAAGGGGATGGGGAGCGGGGAGCAGAGGGTGGATCAAACACAAGGCCTCTTTTATTTTGTACGAGAAGCGGAAGGAAAATGACAAAAAAAAAAAAAAAAAATGAAGGTTGGGCTGAGGGATTAAGAACAAGGACGGGAACAACTCTGAATTTTTTACACACCGCATAAGTTAGAAAAAAACAAGCAGGCCCGCCCTTCCGCCAAACGTCGTTGCCAGCTCCGCTTTGCTACGCAGGCAACTCCGTTCGGCAGGGGGCGTGCCTGCTTGGCCTGCCGGCGGCGTTCGGTCGGGCCTTCGGCCCGACCCCTAAGTCACACAGAACGTCCTCTTAGCATGTAAATGATCGGGCCTGCGGCCCGTAAAGGCATTATCTTCGGAAAGAGGCAGTTTGTAACGGTGAACCACCGAAACTACAGCCCTCCCTTCTGCTTTGAAAACGTGCTGATAGTGACTAAACGGTCAGTTACTCGGCAAAAAAGGGGAGTCGGAAATCTCGAAAAAATGTCGAAATACGTGAGTTCGGCCTCAGATGGAACGGCCGAACTCGGACTTTATTTGGCAGCAGTTGGCAACACTGAATTACGCTCGTCGAACCAATTTTAATGGTATAGGCGTCGAGGGGTGTCGAAAATTTCAAAAATTGTCGAGATATGTCGAAAATTGTCGAAATATGTAGAAATTCGTAAAAAATGTCGCAAAATCTCGAAATATCTCAAAAATGTTGAGATCTATTGAAAAATATGGATAATGTCGAAAAACATCGAAAAATGAGGGATAATGTCGAAAAATGTCGAAGAATATCAAAAATTGTCAAAAATGTTTACAAATATCGAAATATGTCGGAATATGTCAAAAATGTCGCAAAATATCAAAAAACATCGAAAATTATCAAAAATGTCAAAAAATATCAAAAATTATCGAAAATTATCGAAAGATATCGAAAATTATCGAAAATGTCGAAAAATATCGAAAATGTCGAATTATATCAAAAAATATCGAAAAACAACGAAAAATGTCGAAAATATCGGAAAATATCGAGAAATGTCGAAAATAATCGAAATGTTTGAGTTTTGACGATTGGCAACACTGGAAATTGAAAAACGGTTGGCACCACTGAATTGCGCTCGAAAAGACGGTTCTAGAGAGGTGCGGGTCGATGGGGTTCGTAAAAGTTAAAAAGTGGGTCAATTTTGGGTGCTTTTTACAGTGTAGTCGCGAGTTGGGTCCTTTTTATCGAAAAACGGTGGGCGCCATCGAACTGGACGCGAAAAGACGCTTCCGGGAAGGTGCAGCTCGATGGAGTTGAGAAAAGTTGAAAACTGGACCAATTACGGGTGCTTTTTACAGTGTAGTCGCGAGCTGGGTCCATTTTTTCGTAAAACGGCGTGCACCATTGAACTAGACGCGAAAAGACGCTTCCGGAGAGGTACGGGTCGACGGGGTTAGAAAAAAGTTGAAAAATTTTATTTTTTTTATTCCTGAAAACTTTCATAATTTTTTTCAGTGCCTTAATGAGGGTTGGCAGGATTTGCACCAGGCGTTTCGGTGTCCAGGAGTGACCCTTAAGATACCCTAAAAATTTCAACTCTCTAGCTCAACTCCTTCGAGTGGAACAGACAGACAGACAAACAGACAAACAAACAGACAGACAGACAGACAGACACCAGATCGATTGCATAAGCCCGCTCTGAAGCTTTTTCAAAGCAGAAGGGCGGGCTAAAAATGAAAAGTTCCAAGAAATTAAGAAAAATTTCAGACAAATACCAGAAAGGTTTGAGGCATCAAAAATAAAATTCAAAACTCAAAGGTCACATTAAATTTTTCAAACAACCAAATTAAGAAAACTCTCACAAAAAAAAATTAGGAAAAAAACTTATTAAAATTAACGACGTTTGTGCACCAAAATTTAGAGTTATTCTCCTTCATAACGGTGAACAAAATGGTGGACAACTCACGGGATTTCGAGGTACGGCAAGCGACGACAGTCCGGCTAAACCTCGGCGTTCCTCGCGGCGGTACGCAACTGGAGGCTCCTCCATGGTGGGGCGCCGTTAAATACAGGCAGCGCGCCGCGCCAAGCCGCGCGATGACTCCACCTCGGGAATCCTGCGCTCAGAGAGAGAGAGAGAGAGAGAGAGAGAGAGAGAGAGAGAGAGAGAGAGAGACAGAAATAGAGAGAGTGACAGAGAGAGAGAGAGAGAGAGAGAGAGAGAGAGAGAGAGAGAGAGAGAGAGAGAGAGAGAGAGAGATCTGGCAGTGAACACAGTTCGAGGATTAAATGTTCAACTACCTCTTCATTAATTTATTTTTGTCCGACGGTCAAACCTGCGATCGGGGTTGAAGCAATGAAAAACGCATACCCTCAAGTTGTGACTAATGGTGCTCCCGACGACGTAGTGGCGACGAAATGAAGATCCAAGAGGAAAGGGGGAAGTGGGAGGTGCCGAGCTGTCCCGTGTGTGGGTGTCAGCTGAAACAGAAAGAGAAACAAAATTGAAAGATCAATAAAAGCGGTCAACTAGATGGTAATCGATGAATGTGTCGTGTTATCGCCCATCGCGTCGGTAAACTCGGGTAATTGCTTCGGACGGTCATTATATATTGTCCGGCAGTGGCCGACAGACACCCCATGCCCCAAATGCCTCACCCCCGTCTCTCCAGCGGCCGGGCCTGGCAGTTGGTCGAAGTGGTCGGAGGCGGTCAGTTCACTGGTCACAAACGAACCACACGCCACACGGTTGTTGGGGCAAAGACCTGGAGAAGGGGGCAGGTAAGGGGGTCTTGGGGGTGAAGGGGGAAGGTTAGGTGGGGGAAAGGTAGGGGAAAGTTGGGGTGGGTAAGGAGGGGGTGGGGTAGAGGAGCTCACACCACGCCATGCGTCGCCCTGGGTGGGCGAACTCTGGCAGCACCGCATATCTACGGCGATATCGTGTGATATCTCGCCTCTCGCCATCGTGTTTTTTTTTTTTTTTAACAGCAGCCACCGAGACGGGTGACATTTAATAAAGCGGGCGATACTGGAGCGGCGAGCAAAGGCAGCCCGGAAACGTCAAGAAGGAAAAGAGTGAGCGGGGAAAGAAATTCACTGATAAAATAAATGTGCAATAATTGCACACGTACCTGTTTAATCCACGAATTTGCACATTACATGGTGTCGAGTTTAAGTAGACATTACATGAATGTTTAGTCAATAGACACTTGAAAAGTGTAGTATTTTTATGGAATCAATGGAACTCGTCGAGTAACTGCACACCAAATGATGTGCAGCTAAACGTTTGCGAAGTGTAGAAAAATAGCACACCTATTGATGTTTAGTTCAGCTCGACACCATGTATTATTGGCTCATTTGGAGCTAAACACCAAGCTTTCTACATTTTGTTTTCCCAGTGTTGTCAATCAGTAATTACCGTGTTGTTTTTTTTTCTTACGAGTTTTTCTTCAAATTTGAATTCGTTATGATCTGATTTAATTATATACTCAGTGTGTCACTAGACGACATCGACCCTTCCCAGTTTTAAGGCCAGCTCAACGCTTACGCCGCTCGCGTTGCAAAGATCACGCTGCTAAGAGGGTGAGAGTAAGTACGGCAATTTTTTTCTCACATTAATCTAAGGCTGCTAACTGCTAAATTACGTCTCCCCTCTCTTGAAATTAACAAGTGAATGGAGGAGCAATTTAAAAACGATTCCGGTTGCACTTGCTACTTTCGCCACCCCCGAGGCCACCCCCTCAGCAGCGCACGGATAAAATTCCGTCCTGGTTTTCAAGCTGCCTCAGTAACTTCGCGTATTTTATCCATAAGAGCTGCTTGGTTTTTCCAAAACTGCTCGGAAACCAAGACGAATTTTTTTCGTGCGCTTCTCAGGTTCACGCTTTTGGTCGAGCAATGCTAAACTAAACACACCTCAAAAAACACCACCGCACTGGGCACACATATCACTTCACAAACACGTCGACAATACTGACAGCAATGGCAGAAAGTCTTCCTGCAACAGACGATGATCTCTTCCTTTCGTCCCCTGTCGATATCTGCACCCTAACGACATATTGGCAGCCTCATTACTCCACGATGTCACGTCCAGGGCACGACTAGGGCGGCGCTACGGCGGGGGAGGGGGATAGGGGGCTTGCAGCGGTGGTGCGATCATCCTATACAGTTACCCGACTCGCAAAAGTTTTCTCTCTATTTCATCGTTATGGTAATGCAGCGGTAAGCACCTTTCTTTCTCTTCCCGGGGAAGAGCCTCGCCATAAAACAAAACGTCGTTGCTGATACTTTTATTTTTATTTTGCCCTATTTTGATGATAGTTGGTGTCTGACGCTACCCGGGGCGAAGAATTGGTGGTTGGAACTAAGAGAGGTGCAGTAGTTAAAATTCGGAAGAATCTAGAATCAGATTATTATTTACTGGATTATCAAACTAGATCAGATCCAATGAACGATGCAGTCACAGCAAAGATTCCTGCCTACAGTTGCAGTTACAGAATTGCAGAGTTTATTTTTTTTCGTATCTTCTCAAATTGCGCTCGGTACACGCGGGCGGCCGCGCGCCGCGCGGTTAACGTCATTGTGTCCGCGGAGCGACAGGAATACAAAGCGACCCGAGCGCTGATGCTAGTGGGTCGTGGCCACGGTGAGCAAGTGAGGGTCTTTTCCAAACTTTTATCTTAAACAGCACGACTGCAAAAGCAACCTCTAATTGTTTGAGAACAACTTTAAGAAACTCCCTGATTTTGAGGAATAAAGCTCATAATATTTCTGAAGACCCCTAAAACAATAAGGAAATTTTGCTATTTTTTGAAAGGGTTATTATCGAAGTTTTAGGAAAGCCATTTCCGTTTAAATTGTGAGCTTAACCTGGCTGGCAAATGAAAGACGGGAGAGAGGGAAGCCCGACAATATATGAAGCGCGCGATGTTGTCTCTTGAGATCAGTCAGTAAGTCACCTCACTCTAATGAAAATGACAAAGTATAGCAAATCAATTTTGTTTTACTTCTCTTTTTTAACTTTTACGACTAATTTATGATTGTTTTCGCACCGACACCAGCGTACGCTCGCGGAGAAGAGATATCATCTCATCTCATACCGCCATAAAACGAGTGCGGCAAGGGAAGTCCGCAGAGGAAAAAGCTGTCAGGCCCACCGGCTCGGAAGTGACCCGGCTCGTCATCGGCGTGCTGTTGAGCAGTGTGCGCTCACCGCCCGTCCGCCACACCCCGCCCCGCCACGCCCCGCCCCGCCCTGCCCCGCCCCGCCACGCCCCACCACGCCCCGCCACGCCCCGCCCCGCCCCGCCCCGCCCCGCCCCGCCCCGCCCCGCCGGAAGGCCTGCCTACCGCTGGGGAATCACCCTCCTCGCGGCGACAAGACTCCTGAGTCACAATCAATAGACCACCTGCGTCAAACCCTCTGCAATTAAACCGCAATTACCCTGCACATCGCCCAGGGGAGCTTCAATCGGTCACGACCCGGGTCACAGAGGAACAGGCCTATATACGCACGGAGCACGAGACGACACTGTGCTGGCTACAATAGTAACACCGACAATGATAATAATAATAGGAAGAATAAGCGGATGTTTAGACACATTTTCCGCTCGTAACTGCACGACCCGTTTGAAATTAGGACATGCGCAATGTGCAGCGCGACAAGGTTTCGCCTGCCGTACAGCCGCCTCTACCCCCTCTCTCTCTCTCTCTCTCTCTCTCTCTCTCTCTCGTTGCACTGCACCCAGTCAGACGCGAAAATGAAATTTAATGGCGCCGCATGTATTATGAAAATGTGATGAGGAATGCATCACTCTGAGCGGCCGCGCGCTGCACACGCGGACCTCTTCAAAATCACTTTACACTTGCACCTGACACGCCGGTGAGACTTTTGTTGAACTCAAAGAATAAAACATTTTAAAAGACATAGTGATAAGGACTTTGCATGCGCGTAGTATCGAAAAGTTTTTTCATACCACAATCTTTTTTCCTTTATTATTTTATTTTTAGTCATGAATCACTAAGAAAAATAGTTAAATATTTCTTGAATATTTTTTTTGCAGTGAAGTTGTGCTACTACAATTGCAAATCGTAAAATTACAAGAATAGGATGTCGTAAACACACAACAATACTCGCAAAAAAAAAAACAAGGGCCAAATAGAACACAAAATGAATTTTGTGATAAGTATGGAACTCGTTCTTTACATAATTATGTGCTACAGAGGTAGGAGTGTAAAACGTTATGTGAGTCGATTGAAGACATTTTCATCTCAGATTTCATCACCGTTCGTGTGTGCAGGGGAAGTTTTTCCCGGGACACTCGCCCTTGCTCGTCTCGGGTGCTCGGGCCTTCTTCGGCCCTCCCGCTCGGGTCCGATTGTTGGGGAGCATAAAGGAGCGCGAGCTGGCGCGAGCCGACTCGGTCTACGACTAGACTCGGGGACTTAGAATGAAAACTCGCACAAAATTTGTTAAGAGTTCTCAAAATAATACTATTAAACGTTAAAAAAGGTTCATTGCTGCAATGCAGAGGAAGGCTTCTAGCTGAGATCAGCGCAAGTTTCATGTCTGTGGGGTATTGTACTTGCTGAGATTAAAAACTCCACTTATAAGTTGGGTTATGGACTTAGAATGAAAACATCCAAAATTTGTTAAGTGTTCTCAAAATAATACTATTAAACTTGAAAAATAGTTCATTGTTGGAATAAAGACCAGCATTTCCAGTTTCGAATGGTATAACTATTATGCCTGTAGGTATTGTGAGATCTGAGATGAAAGTGTGGACAGTTAAGGGTTACACTCGACTGAGAACAATACTCGTTCTTTTCACCACTCAGGAGAGAGGTGGTGGTAAAGAACGAGTAAAAATCGTGTTGTACATAAAGTATCGTAAATCTACATCACAGCTGGAATGTTACTTTTCACACCTGGCACCGCGCACCGCTTGTCGTCTGTTGAGCGTCAAGTTTTTCAGTTTGTAAATGCGCGGTACGCTAGGTTCCCCGGTGGCCTTGGCGTGGCGCCGTGTCGCTGAGGTGGAGGGGGAGCCCGGGGAGCCGGGGAGAGCCGGGCGGTGCTATCTTCGGCATCGGCCCGGCAGAGCCCACGTGCTCCACGCACGAACTGGGCTAGCAGCCGGAACTGACTAGCGTCCACAGTCCATCCTCTCACTAATCTTCGGTAGTATAGTGGTCAGTATCCCCGCCTGTCACGCGGGAGACCGGGGTTCGATTCCCCGCCGGAGAGTGATATTTTTTGTGTGTAACTAAAATTTCTTTGATGCAACCCGTTTTATTAGGTCTTAATGTTGAATTAAAATTCAGATAAAAAAAAGTTATCTCATGTTGGGAAGCTTAAACGTACACACTAAAGATGGCTGACAACAAAATTAGCTAATGTCGCGGCAGCAAACTGTGTTTGCGAACGTAACGATAAATTCGCTATGATGCACCTCTCAGAACTGAGGGGTCAAGATAGCTCATTTTCAGGGCAGTGAGCGCAACAAGTCACGCGACAAATTGTCTAAACTGAGAGCAAGCTTTGGAAGAGCATTTCAAACTTCCTAAATTCAGTGAATTCACAATAATTTTACCAGATTTTTTGGGTCACCCAATCACTGCCTCATTTCCCCCATGACGTGTCCAGAACTGATCTAATCGCAGTTTAATCGACCGGGTGATATTTGGTCCTCATTTCATCTGTCATTAACGCATTAACATAAAGGCCACCCTCCCTGCTGGCTCCCCTCACTTCCCCCTCCTCTTCCTCTCTCTCTCTCTCCCCCCCTCTCTCTCTCTCTCTCTCTCTCTCTCTCTCTCTCTCTGCTTCTCTCCGCTTCCTCGTTCTGAAGAATCTCTTTCCGCTGCCCAAGCTGGTATCATTTCATCGCGAGCGTGAGTGGACGCCCAAAGTGGCCTAGACGCACGCACGAAAACGCACAGCAGAGACTCTCTCTCTCTCTCTCTCTCTCTCTCTCTCTCTCTCTCCTCTCTCTCTCTCTCTCTCTCTCTCTCTCTCTCTCTCTCTATCTCCCTCCCTCCCTCCCTCCCTCCTATACGCGCTCGCACATTCTCCCCGGTCTTAGACACTCACGTCAAACATACATTCAATTCAGCTCGCGTTTTCAGCGGCACAAAGGCCCGGGGGGTGTCTCATCTCCAAAAGTGTCCTACTGAGAGGGGAACGCCCAGTCCTCTTTCCCTTGAAACCTCCGAACGTCTTAAGTGTCACATCCAACCTGGCCCCATAACAAAAACAGCTAAAATTAGAAAGAAAAACAGGGGAAAAACTTACGAATATTGTTCATCCTTAAGGAATCGTATGCTCACATAAAGTTGTCGCTGCACCACTTCGAAAAAATGAGGTAAAACAACGGAAATAAAAGAAAAAATGACTCTCCGGCGGGGAATCGAACCCCGGTCTCCCGCGTGACAGGCGGGGATACTGACCACTATACTACCGAAGACTGCATGCTGTGGTTGCGGCTCGAATGGTGAGCAAAGTGACGCCAGCGGAGCCGTGACCCTGACGATGACGCGCTTCCCCCACCACTACCACACCGCTGCGCAGGCCGCCCCGCCATCGAAGCGCGCCCCGCCCTGCCACGGCCCACCTCGCCCCGCAACGCTTTGCCATTTGCTACTCGCCAATCAGATCAGAATAAAAGTAAGTACACAGAGTGCCAATGCTGCCCGGAACACGACAAAGCATCTCACATGCTTGTTAAGGGCGACTCCGCGAGGCAAACATCAACAGAGTGTTTTAAATCCTTTGCGATGTGAGTCCGCTTTGTATCCATTAAATCTGGCACGTCACGGGGAGGGGAGGGGCGATGTATCGAAAGTTGCCAACATTCAGGGGTTATGTTGCTCAAATTGCCTACCTTCGGGCGGATCTCCTGCAAGTCGCCCCTATTACGTGCCTGATTAAACTAACTCTGTGGAAGTATTTCACAAGATATTAGGTGAAACCGATACTTAGTGACGCTAAGATAACATTTGTGCTGTAAAAAAAAAATCAATAGCGATAATTTCTTGGCTTTTGAGGAAATGCGCAGCTAGCGTAAAATGTTTTTTATTTCCTTTTTTTCTGTGCGTGCACGCATCTGGATTAGTTGATAAGTTGCCTTTCTGCAGGGACAACTCGAAAGGTCCCACGTGGGACCGGGGCCCAACTTTACATCCGTTTTCCACTGCAAGCCGGAGTTGTATAGAGAGATGCGCGGCAGAAGAAGCCGAGCCGGAAACAGAGCAGCGGTGGAATGCAGCATAGCGTAAGTCTGCCCGGCTGCACCGGCGCCTGCAGCCATTCAAAGAGGGGCGGGGCGGGGCAGGGAAGGACCTGAATTACCATTCACTAGTCCCTCAATCAGGGCCGAGGGGGCAATGCGCACTGCATGCTCTGCACGGAGCGCGGCATTTCGGGCGCGCTTTTACCCCCCTGCCCCCCTTTTCGCTCGATGGTGGCAGCGGTGGGTAGTTACCCCTCCAAGCTGCTGTGAAGGGTAGTTACCCCCGGCCGCGGTAACAGTCCAGGGCAGGGCAGCGCGCTGCAGCGGGGCGCGATGCCGCCCGCTCCGGGCAGCAGCGGGAGGGAAGGGGAAGGGGGAGCGCTCCGCCTCTGATTCCCCCGGCCTCCGGCCCACGCCGCGCGCGCGCACCAAACTCCAAGCAGAAAACTGTCTGCGGCCCAGCACATTGGAGGCACCGGAAAGAAAAGAAAAGCTGCATCAGGTGGTGTCTATTCACCTTGGGGACAAATGCAAAATCATGGTTGTTATATAGTTTAAAAAATTTAAAAGTTGAACGGCGCAGCCGTCCCCTGTAAAGTCACAAGTGAGAAACATGGGCATATTAAACCATTTATCCATAAAGCCAAATTTACATTTTAAAAAAAGAAAAGAAAAAGAAAACACGTGGCACCAGCTAAAAATATTACCTTTCTCAGCTAATTTTTGCCTCATAAAGCTACTGTTGTTTGTTATGTCAAATCGGGCTTTTCCCAAAGAAAAAAAACAAACTAATACTCCACGACCAAGTGACTACACCTAGCCAATAAGGCCTACGTTTTCTTTCGGTGTACCTAATATGGTTTTGGTTTTGGCTTCTAAAATTTTGGTCATTACAACCATTATATTGTTGCACCTGACTCAACCATACTACAGCTGCCTCATCAAATCCTTTTATTTTTTTTTCTGGGCGTAGGACCTACCGGGGGCAGGCGCACCCCGCGCCGTCGCCGAGGAGATGCTCTCGGAGGAGGAGATGAGGCGGGGTGTTGGGGCGCGTGTCCTGGAATGCACGTCTCGCCTGTCCGTCCGTCCGGCAGAGTCCTTAATTACATTTCATTGGAAATGTCCTCCTCACCCCTGCCAGCCCACTTATTCCGAAGATCGCTTTCCTTGCCCGGTTCCTCTCGCACTCATGGGCTTCGCCGTATCGGTGCGATAGAGATAGAGCGAGGAGAGCGTGCTCTTCGGAATAAGCCGGCTGTCCCCTCCCCGCTCCCGAAGGGCCGTGAGACGCCCAGCCCGCGCCTGTGCCGAGACCGGGCTCGGGCGGCGGCACGGCCGAGATTGGGAGTCGGGTTTCCCTACGACGGCGACCTGCCTGCTGGACCCTTCCCGGGTCGGCGGAAAGGAAGAGAGTGGGCAGGAAAATAGTAATATAGGGATTCTGATTGACTTGCGGCGGCGGCGCGCGCTCGCGCGCCAAAACCAAGCTGATTTACAGCGAGGGAGTGAATTACGACGGTACGATTTGCATGTCGGATTGTATTTCTCGAGTGGCCGCGTCGAGAGAGAGAGAGAGAGAGAGAGAGAGAGAGAGAGAGAGAGAGAGAGAGAGAGAGAGAGAGAGAGAGAGAGAGAGGTGGGAGGAATGGAGAGGGTGGGAAGAGAGAGAGAGAGATAGAAGGGAGAGAGGGGCGGCGAAAGAGACAAGGGATGATAGAGAAGGATGGCTTCCGACATATTAAATGCATCCTGTCTTCCGCCGGTGTCTGCTACCTCACCGAGCCGCAAGCGCGGCGGCCCTGTTACTCTGATCGGATCCAAATCACAAACGAGCAGATTAGCGCCACGGGATTCACCAAGAGGCTGAGTTTTAAAATGTTCGAGAAGAGGGATTAACAGCTCCGAAATTTTTTGCCCATCACACTACAAAATTTTAAAAAATTAAAACAGCACACCAAATTTCAGGACTGCTTCCCCATCAGTTTTCGCCTTCCCGTGCAGCACGGTCGCCTTGAAAGCAGTTCGACATCTTTCCTGGAGCACTTCCGCAGCAGAAAGGGGGGACAGTAACTCGTCCGGGAGCAGCGGTGGGCAGGGCACCCTGGACCCGACGACACTGCTCTGTCTTAAAGAGATCCAAAAGTTAAACGACCTCTCCGGTAATTTTTTAGCAGATGATACGAAGGTATCAGCCTGCTTGTACTGTCATACAGCAAGCAGTATGCAGAGAGCAGCGCAGCGAGCAGAGAGCAGCGAGAGTGGCATATTATATTATATACAGGGGGGAAAATTTTTTCCCTTTATTATTATTTTTAAAATTTTTGAAATAATTGAAGCAGCTTCGATCAGTGAAGTGACCGAAGCGGCCACACCCGGCAGCCGGGTCCGGCTCGGAGCATAAGCGAATGCACCCTCCTCTCGCCCTTCTTATTGTCGAGTGCGGTGGGGTCCGGTCCTGGACGCTGCAGTCCCGCCCCGCCCCGCCCCGCCCTGCCCCGCCCGATCAAAACGACGGCGCCAGTCCGTTTCGCCCTTTTGTAGTTCGAGTGTCTGCCCCGGTCTGCCCCCACCCCCGCCCTCGAGCAGCCACCCCCGCCCCGGCCCCCGACCCCTATCGCGCCCCCGCCCACGTCACGTCTCGCCCCCGGGTCCTACCTTATGCACACAGAAAAGAGGTTTCCCGATCCAAGAGTAAAATACTCTCAAATACATTAAAATCTTTTCCAAACATTCGTTGAAATGGCAACATTTACTGCATTTAGTTTTCTCAAACCATGTGAAATCGATCTCAAGGCTCGTCTCGACGCAACTGCAAAAAGATCTTAAAGTATTTGAGAGTGTTTAAACCTCTATAAATCCCTTTTCCACGCGATCGGACCAGGTATTCTTTTCACGGGGTCTCTCGTTTTATGTAGCTCAGACGTCCTTTCGGGCTGGTGGAGCGAGCTCGCGTGAGGTAGCGCTGCGGCCGCGAGTCCCAGACGGCACCTCGGCCCTAGTGGTGAGCTAACCGATTAGCGATTTTACTTCCCCACCCCCCTCCTCCCGCATAACTCGCTTGCTCTCTTCCCATGTGCGTCACACACACACACATACACACACACACACACACACACACATTCTCACGCACCGCAACTAACTACCTGATGTCACCATTAACTCTCCCAGAGCCGTGCCACCGCCTCTCTTAGCTTTCTGTTGCGCACGTTGAACCTCTGCTGCGATTCATCCTGCTGCCGCCTAGAGCGTGGGTGGCGAGTTGATCCGCACACCTGCACGCCAGAAAATAATTCGCGTCTGAGCAGGTATACTAATTTTTCAGCTGTATATGCGCAGCTAACAGTGGCGGATCCAGCACGGCCCGGAGGAGGGGACAAATGTACCGGGTTGCCTACTTTCAGGGGAATTCGATAGAAAATTTGTTTTTGTTCATAATTTCGACCGATGTGTATTAGAAAATGCGTATACATTACATAATTTTCAATTTTCCTTTCCCCTTCCCCCTTTTCCCTCTCTCCTTTTCCCATTTTCTCCCTTTTTTCCTCCAGTTTTTGGCATGGTGGCTGAGCCCAAGGGGGTGGGGCAATTGACCCTTTGCGGATCCACGCTTGGCAGCTTATATTTAAACTATCGTGCTTATACTCTAGCTATCCTGTAATTTATTTTTCCACTGCACTGTAAATACCAGAGCGAGGATTCTCGCCCTCAGGAGAGCGAGAAATTTTCTCTCACTCTTTGAGAGCGAGGTTTGGTTTTCTCCCTCAATTAGAGCAATAGTCTCAAAAATCTCGCCCTATTCGAGTGAGGATTTGGAAACGTCGCTCTTTTCGAGTGATATGATTATTTTCCTTTATCTAACATAATTTGAGTAATGTTGTAAATTCTTTCTCAATAAGAGCGAGGTTTCCAAACACTCACTTCAATGGGGCAAGAGGAAAAATCTCACTCCTTTTTGCTGAGAAATCTCACTCTTGCATTTGCAGTGTGGATTAATTTTGATCAGCCGTTTAGGTGTTAATTTTTCATATCTAATTCCAGCTTAGTGATTTTTTTTTCTGTGTGGAAAAGAAATGGTTGAAGCAGCCATCGTAGGGTTAGGTCAAGTACAACCGTATGACCCACACCATCATACTTAACAAATTTAAAAAATTTTAAAAAAATATTATTATATTTTTTAAGGTGTGATCACCGACCTACACGGAAAAAATGGCTCAGCTGAAAATTTGATGTGAAAATTTGGCAAAACGGCTACAAACTTAAAACAGCGGGAAAATTATTGTCATGCTAGCTAGAAAAAAAAGCATGGTAGCTTAAAAATTACCTCCTAATACACATGCTATACAGCTAAAAATTGAGTACACCTCACTGGAAAAACAAAGGTGCTATATAGCACCCTTTTTGGGGTGCTATTAAATTTTATGGGGTGTTACTGCACTAATGCCTTTGTAAAGGCACGATTAGGGCCAAAAATAGTACCTTTGGGAGGCAGTAGCGCCTTTCTAAAGGCACTATTACACTAACACCTTTAAAAGGCATTAGATAGCACCTTTGTTTTTCCAGTGCTGCTATATTTTTTGCTCAGACGAGAATTAATTTTTGTGCGCTTACACTGTCGCGAAAACGAGGGCATCTGTCCACCGGCGCAAGGCGGACACACATCCGAACATCAGAGCGCTGCTGAACAGGGGCAGAGGCCGAGCCGACCTGCTGCGGCCTGCGGCCTGCGGCCCTGCGGGCCCAGCCGACTTATTCCGAAGAGCGCTCTTCTCACCCTGTCTCTATCGCACTCATACGGGTTCCGCCGTATAGGTGCGAGAGAGACAGGGCAAGGAGAGCGGTTTTCGGAATAAGTTGGATGCGGCCTGCGGCAGAGGGGCAGGTGCCCATTGGCACCCCGAGCACGTCTACAGGCGGCATCTACAAACACGATTGGAAAACAGGTGAGCGGGGTGAGGGAGGGTGGGGTGGAACGGATGGGGGGGAAGTGGGGTGAGGTGCGGCGGGGCTGGGCAGGATGGGGAGCACAGGGGAGGCTCGCCGATATGAGACCACTCATAAACGCAACCACACCTGCAGGTGTGTGTGTGTGTGTGTGTGTGTGTGTGTGTGTTTGTGAGTGTAAGGGGTTGGGGAAGAGAGGGAGGGACCACCCGAATCTGAAAGTAAGCTGCAGCTGATGATCAAATTTTGCGGCCGCGCGGGGTCCGGTATACGGTCGAGCAGGATACCTGCGTTCCAGAGAGAAGGGTTCGAGGCGCGTTGCTCCACCCTTCCTTATTTATTTCTATTAGGAACGTTCCCGGGGGGTGGTTTCCATCCCCCCAGCGCGGCGGGCTGCGCGCGCTGCGGCCCGGACCCAAAGGACGGTCCGCCCGACCCGGCCCGGCCCTCCTAAATCAGGGCCGGTAATCACCTTCAAAACTGTCGGTGACTTTTAACCGCAAGGAAGACAACTTTATCCAACCCGTCCGAGGCTGCTGACTCGCTTCTTAAGAGAGCCGCCCGCCCCCGGACCAGATCCTAGCGGCCCACGCTTCATTAAGTAATTATTATTTTTGTTTGTAGTTGGCGGACACGCGGAGCAGGCCTGCGAATGATGGCGCGGCGCGCTGCCCCGCCCCGCCCCGCCCCGCCCCGCCCCGCCCCGCCCCGCCCCGCTCCGCCCCGCTCCAGCTGCTTAAGGTACATAAACAGTCAACAGCCAACTTGAATCGTTAATAAGTTTTCAAACTCTTCCGTCTGCACGTGGCGGGGCGGGGCGGGGCGGGGCGGTGTGGGCAATGCCAGTCGCTGGCCGAGATCTCCTGGTAGTTCTCCAGGGAGGCTGGGCAGGCGCACAGACCATCCCCCAGGCGCCAAGTCAATGCTGCCCAAACGGTCGGCACACTCTTTCAGTTAGTACAGGCTGGCCTACACCCCCTCCCCCTCCTTCCCATCTCCCTCCCTCTTCCTCCCTCTCTTTTTCTCTTTCCTGCTGTGCTATAGCACACGGAGAAAATAAGATAGGTGAAACAGCTAACGCATTATCTATTATGCCCTTGGATAATAAAATTATCTCTCTCATCCAATGTTTATCTGATACAGTTACCTAGAAGTCACTGAAAAAAAAAAACGCGGGAGTTTTAGACAAAAAGCTAAGTTGTTAAGGCAGGTCATGTCCCAAGGCGTATCCAGCCAATACATTGTTTTACCCCGTGCAGTAAAGGCTGTGCCGGTCAGGAGGCGAGGAGGTAGGGGTAATAAGTAGGGGCGGGGTGAGGTGGGATGGGGTGAGGCTCTTGTTTGACTCTGCCCATCCACACGCACGGTCGACCGCCCTACGCATCGCAACGCCAACAAGGGGCTTATAACAGGGCAAATGCGACCGGAGTCGCACGCACGCGCGCGCGCGCCCACACACACACACACACACACACACACACACACACACACACACACACACACACACACACACACACACACACACACACACACACACACACACACACACGTACAATCACTCGCACACACGTTGCCGCTAGTGGGGAAGAAAACACTCTAAAACTATTCCAAACGCAACACAACAATTTCGATATCACGCTTCTCCGTCATTTAAAAAAAAAAAAAAAAAAAAATCAAAGAAAATTTCCTTCTTCCTCTTTTTCTAGCGAGTGATTGCTGCCATCGATCAAAATCTGGCCAGAAATAGGCTGTCAAACGGACTGATGAATCAACGGAATTAACGTTAAATAGGAATATAGGCATTGTTTTTCCGTGATTCGTAGGAATTTTCCAACGATTTAATGAAATTCCGTTTGGTCATCGGAACTTTTCCATGAATCATAGAATAAAAACTGGCCTATATTCCTACTTGACGACGTGGATTCAACGGAATCATTTTCTGGGGGGAATTAAGGTCCGAAACAGCGAGAGGAGGGCGCTGGTTCACTGCACTTTGCCTATTTGCAGGGGTTTTGTCTCGTCTGTTTCGTCTCGAGGAGGATGGGATTCTTATTGCCCTTGCCATTGATCCTGCTCTTCCGCTACGAACGTCAAGGAGACCCCTCCGCAGCGTTATCAGTCCCGGGCCATCACGTGGTGCAGCGCGGCCCTGCCTGCATTGAGGCACGAGGAGGATGAGCCTTATCATGAGTGATGACGCGCGACGCGCCCTCCAGGATGACGTCGAACTGACGCCGAACCGGGGGCGTGGTGACGTCACGACGAGCACCCGCACCAGCCCGCCTCCCGCCCACGCACATCTCCCTCCTGCTCGTCCTCGTTATTGTTGTCCATCATTATTTATATCTGTGACAGGGCGCCCGTGTGCCCGGCTGCCCGGCCCGGCCCGCGCCCTGATCAGAGGGAAGGACCAGGGCTGGGCGTGGCGAGGCGGGCCGGCGTCGGTGATGTGCAGGTCGGCCGCGACGCCCGCGCGTGCCGCGGAGAGGTTACGTAATGGGCGACCCCATTCCGCCATTATATGTACGCAAGGCAAGGCGGTGAGGGTCAGAGACCCGGGTGGCCGGTCCGAGCGGGGGGCGCAGCAAGCAGGCGCCGAGGGGTGAACAACTCTGAACTTTGGTGTACAAATTTTGTGACTTTTAACGGAGTTTTTGCTTAAATTTTACCTAAATTTTGCTAATTTCCCGAAAGTTCTGATAAAAAAAAAAATGTTTTTTCCGAATGATTTTGATTTTTTCGTAAATTTCCTGATCAGTGTGCACCCAAAAATAAAATCATGAAACAATCAGAAAAATATCAAGAGAAAAACAGTAAAAATCAAGAAAGATTAAAAAAAAAAACAAAAAAAAAAACAGAAAAATTAGAAAAATCGGTGTACGCATGAATTCGAAGTGAAGGACCCTCGACAGCTACCTTCCACTCTCCCCGCTGGAAGCATGCATTTCCCGCGCTATTTATTCGGCCTATCACTCTCCGGACGGGGCGGGGCGGGGTGCGGCAGTGGGGCAGCACTGCGGCCAGGTCTACACGGGCGGGCGCTGCGCGCTGCGCCGCTGCTCCCCGCCCCACCTCAAATGTGGGCAACCCTTTGTTCTCCGCCTGATTAGCCAGCAGCACGGAGCCCTGCTAGCAGGCTGCTACCGAGCCCCAGCCGAGCCCCAGGCCGGCCCCAGAGCCCCCGTAGCCCCGTGCCGGCCCGCGCCCGTGATCACTGAGCGCCCGGAAGGTAGGCAGACCGCCACAACGACGCCCTCGGGGGAGGGGGAGGGAGGGGGCGGGGCGGGGCGGTGCGGGGCGAGGGGCGCGCGCTGATCGCCGATCGGCGATAGAAAAAAAACTGAAAAGGCACGTCGAGGTTTAACCAGATTCGAGCAGGAAGCCAACAGCCTCGAGCGGCTTGCGAGGATCCGAAAACGAAGGAGTGGCGGGGGAGAAAAGGGAACTCGTGACAAAATAAGGGAGAATTCATGATAAAAAGCGTATGGGTTGGAGAAGCGAAAGCTATTCACATCGGCAGAAAACAGTGTGGCCACTTACCTTGTCAAATTCAAATTTCCTTCCTCTCCCCTGACAAAATTATTTTTTTCCCCGACCGAAAACTGTATACAAAAATGACAGTAGATTAATCGAAGAAAATGTGTATTGCGTCTATAAGTCAATAGACACGCCAAATTATAGAATGTCCCCCAAGGTACCAAATAGATCAAGAAACAGTTGGTGGATAAACAATGTGCGCAAACGTCGCACGGCGGGAGTAATCGCCAACACAGCAATCGCGACTGCAAAAATTTCCCTGACATTTTCCCGATTTCCCTGGCTTATGGCCAACCTGATTACTGATGAAAACGCTTCATTCTTTGCTCCATAACGAACCGACGACGGGTTGGGGTCCGGGCGAGAGCGGGTTCCGGCCCCCGGGCCTCCGGGCCGGGATGCTGGGAGCGGCTGGGAGCCTCGCTGGAGACGGTGTTCTTGTCCGCAGGGCCGCTTCGCTCCCGGGCTATCCCCCCTCCCCCCTCCCCATCCCTCACGAAGCAGTGTAATTACCAGAGGATGTGATCCTACCTTGGACGTGCCGCAAGTGCGTTCTCGCTGACTCCTCAGGACACGCCGACCAGGTGACACCGTAAAAGAAAACGGAAATCAAGCGGAAGAATCATTTCATATCCGGTTCAAACTGGTTCGAAACTTATTGAGCTATCCGGAGATCAATCCGCAGAACACTCTTAAAATCTTACGAACGTCGACGTTCATATTATGAATCTTTTGTTCATATTACGAACAATTGTTGCGCTGTCATAATACAAACAAAATTTGTTTGTATTACGAATATTTTTGTTTGTAATACAAACGAATTTTTTCGTATTATGAACAACCTATGGGATCAGTATGTTACAATGAAACTGATAGCACCTTCGTACTATACTGATCCTAAAAGTCGTTCATAATACGAACAAAAATGTTTGTATTACAATCAAAAAGATTCGTAATACAAACAAATCTTGTTTGTATTATGACAGCGCAGCAATTGTTCGTAATATGAACAAAAGATTCATAATATGAACGTCGACGTTCGTAATACAAACACAATTTGTTCGTAAGATTTTTAGAGTGAAGAAGGAGGAGAAAGAGGACAACCCTCAGGTGGGATAAGCAGAGTACCAGCATCGGCGCACATGTAAATATCAGTAGGTGGGTGTAATGAAAAAAGACAAGTCCGATTATTGGGTTTGAAAAGGCAGATGCACTTCAAGAGGCATGCTGATTTCTGGACGGCGTTTTGAGAGACAAAAAGTAAGTCCTTAAGCTATACGTCATGTTCAACAATGGTTTAGTTTTAGCCTCTATAAGTGTAGCGACATCAACGCACACTTTGTCCCACGTTTATTCTTCCACTCTCGCAGAACGAGACAGTTAAATGTTTTCTAAAACATTTAGACAAGTAAAGAAATGTTTATAATAGAAATGAGCTAGCTATACTTGAATGTATCATCTGCAAGAAAAGAATGAAAAAGACACGGAATAAAGTTGAGGGCAAGAGGCAGGGGAGAGCAAAACTGTGCAAGGATCGGCGGACACTTTACGCAATCAAGAGCCTCATCTGAGAACCGCGCGACTCCCCCCCCCCCCCCTTTCGCCCCGGCGAAAGAGAGGAGCGGGTGCTGGGTAAGGGGAAGGGAGATGTAGGCACAGAGCTTTGGAGAGGGAGGGAGAGGGAGAGGGAGAGGGAGAGGGAGAGGGAGAGAGAGAGAGAGAGAGAGAGAGAGAGAGAGAGAGAGAGAGAGAGAGAGAGGGGGGGGGCGGGGTGAAAAGGGGAGGGATCGAGAGGGAGGGAGCAGAGAGGGGAGGGACCCACGTCCACGCCTATATGGCCAATCGTGCCCGCGTCGAAGCCCGGCTTACAAAACACCTATTCCGCAGGGCTGAGCCTCGCAGAGCCCACCACGCCACGCCACGCCCCGTCCCACCTAGCCCCACCTTATACCCCGCCCCGTTGCGCCCACGCCGTCAAAATCATTTAACTCGTTCCGAGCGGAACGGGTAGGGTAGGGTCGCGACTGCGGCCAGCGAACGAAAATGGAGATGAGCTTTTGTCGCCCTTAGAATGTGCATGTGCACGGACACGCTTCCAGAGAGAGAGAGAGAGAGAGAGAGAGAGAGAGAGAGAGAGAGAGAGAGAGAGAGAGAGAGAGCTATGCGATCGGGTTCCGCACACACACATACTACCAGTAAATTAAACAGCGTTATTGTCACTCCAAACACGGCGAGGTACACTTCCTGTTTCAAAGTGTTTCTCTTTCGGCAGTCATCCATAGTGACGGGGTAGTGAGTGAGTGTGTGAGTGCGTGCGTGGGTGGGTGAGTGAAGTGCTCGTTTGAGAACCTGCGCCTCGCACTGGCGGTGTGGGGTAGCGGTGGGGGCCAGGCGGCCCGGGGAAGGTAATTTGACAACGGGATGAAGTACGGCGGGAGAGTGCGAGGAGCGGTGGGATAGGTGGGGTGGGGTGGGGCGGGGTAGGTGGGGTGGGGTAGGTGGGGTGGGGTAGGTGGGGTGGGGTAGGTGGGATGGGGTGGGGTAGGTGGGGTGGGGTAGGTGGGGTGGGGTAGGTGGTGTGGGGTGGGGTAGGTGGGGTGGGGTAGGTGGGGTAGGGTGGGGTAGGTGGGGTGGGGTGGGGTGGGGTGGGGTGGGGTGGGGCGGGGCGGGGTAGTCACCTGCTGTTCGCGGGCTGCGGGGGGCACATAGCCCACCCCACCCACCCCTTCCCTGACGAGAGCTCATGCAATGTTAACAAAAGGGGATCCAAGTTTCGCTAGTCGCGCCGAGCTACAATAAAAACACACGAGGCGTTCCCGCCCCGCCCCGCCCTGCCGCACCGGACCGCCGCACCCCTGCGCCGTGCTCAGTGGTAGTCGGGCAGCGGAACATAAAAGAGCAGGGAAACCAGGAGAGAAAGGCGGGGGCCGTCTCGGTGGACTTCTCCGCTGCTACGAGGCGCGGCGGCAGGGGCAGGCTCCGCCAATCACAGGTCCCGAGGACGACATTCTGTCGCACTGTGCAACTTGGAACGCGCTCCGACCACGCTCACGATGCGTTGGTCCCCGAGTGCAAACGAGCGTGTTGACCAGGTACTTACTTACTAAGACCTTCATACATTCATGGGCGAAATTTAGTGTGTACCTGGTCAAGTACACAGGATTTCCTGCATATATGATTCCTGCATACATGATCAAGTACACAGGATTTCCTGCATACTTAACTCAGTACCAACAGTATTTCCTGAATAAATGTAGGTATGCAGGAAATACCGCATTCAAGTACACACTTGCGTTTCCAGAGCACCATCACTCCCAAGGGACGAACCTTAGCTACACAATGATGACGTCACGTTATTCTTGTGATTTGTTTACCTGCGCCGGGCCGGGGGCTGGGCGGCGTTGATGATAGCAGAGGAGCGGCAGGGGCAGCAATGAGGGCCAATCGAGAAACTCGAAACGTCCTGGCATTCCCTCTGACATCAGCGTCCACCCGCCTTGTCTCCCTTGCGAAGCGCGTTGATAATTCAATAACTTTAATATTCGGAAAACACGCCCAGCAGACGACACGCGGCAGCGGCGGCAGCGGTCCCATATCGTCTGACGCACACAAAGCGCCGTGTCGAATAAGTGGCCTAACTCCCAGGCGGCGGTGCAACTCCTCTTGGCCAGCGCAGCGACGCGGCGGGGGGGCAGTAGCCAAAGAGCTGCCGCCGTCCAAACGAAGAGTCCTCCAAGTGGAAGAAAGACAACAGAGAGCGTCTTTCCTCCCAAAAGTTTGCGCCAGACAAGAGAGTGGCGGTGGCCGTGGGGCAGTCAGCAGCAGCAGTAGAGGCTCGCCGACGACTCCTCCACGTCGGCGTCGACGGCGTTAAACTTTCAAACCGGGCAGAGCCACCGCGCTTTACCGCCCTGGCTCGGCCCAGTATTTCCTCCAGCCCCTTCTCAGTTCTTTTCCCAGCTGCGTCCTTCACCTCTCTCTCTCTCTCTCTCTCTCTCTCTCTCTCTAGTGATGTCCGGACAGGTGCTACCAGCCGGTGGATCCTGCGCTATGGAGCCTCCAGGCAAGGCGTGGCTAGGCCCGCAATGCAAGCCTGCAAACACAGCGCGGGTAATTAGAGAAGAGCAAACGGCCACAGGCGTGGCGAAGCAAGGCCTCTCTGCCTGCCCACACGCGTGTGCACAGCCATTTCAAGTGCGCAACGGACAAACACTGACGCCTGCGCCTGGTCTGGAGCAGAGCACCGTCACGTCAAATTCCCCCCCCCCCCCCCCTCTCTCTCTCTCTCTCGCTCTCCATATCTCTGTCTTTCTCCCCATATCTCTCTCCCCTCCCCCACACCTCACGCCCCTACAACGTGCAATGATGTTTCCTTTTTCCTTCCTTTACTCTCTTGTGCTTCTGCCGCACCGAATGCACACCCACTGTGCACCAAATCAAACGGCACCGGATATCAGGCTATAGCTGCATCGCGAAAAAACTCGGCGCAAAGTAGGCGTCGGCCTCGGTTCCGCATGGGCGACGTCCCAATCAGGGTCATGTGTCATTCTGTGGGGTTTTGCACCGTGGAGGATAGCGGGGGAGAGGAGGGGTTCATGTTCCGGGCTGACGGGCCTAGTATGTCCGCCCGCTCCCCTCCCTCCCCTCTCCTGCTGCACCTCAGCAGGCCTGCAGGGCCCTGCGAGTCCTGCGGGTCCGGCGCGGCTGCAGGTCCTCCTGCTGTCCGGTGCGGTCATACTGTCACGTGATGTCAGTCCCATATTGTCATCACGTGTACCTCTCCTTTCCTCCACGCCATATCCGGTCGGCCGTACACGCCGGCCATTCAAACTCCCGCCCAGTTCAGTCGGCAATGCGCCTCGGGTCGGTCGGCTTCCAGCGCGGTTCATGCGGGAAGGTCTATTCGCGTCCCGTTCGTTTCATTGACAGATATAAGAAATTTCCGTCAATTTCGACACCGCGATCGCGCGCTTTCCTACACACGCCGCGTGCCGGATTGCCTCGAGGCGCCCTCTCTCGTCCGCAGCACTACCCCCTGCGGGGCGCGCTCCGCCGCTACCCCCTGCTGCGGTGAGGGGTGGCGCCCAGACACGGAGTATAGCCGCCCCTCCCTCAGCGATGAGGGATGATCAGCAACTGCGCACCTGTGGCTGCGTGCATCGCTACCTGCCCGCAGTCGAGCACAGGACCGGTGAGTGGAGCAGGAACAGCTGACTACTGGAGCGGGAGGGGAAAACAAAGATTTAACAAAAATTTATACGCAAATCCAGGAAAATTCAGAAAAATCCTCCAAACTTGCACAAGAAGTGTCAAGAATTTTTCTGAATTTTCCTGGATTGGCGTAAATTTTGGTTAAATCCTTTTTGTACCAGTAGGTTTTTTTTCACATTTTTGCGAAGTTAAATTTATATTTCTAATAGCCCGCGAATTCTTGGCGATTTTTGGAAATTTTTGTGAATTTGTGCCATGCAGAAACGTAGGCTTCTCCGACTAGAGGAGCTATACCCCCATCATTACTCACTGCCTCTTACTGAAGTATTTATAATTTTCCTCGAACCCTTGACATTTTTTTCCAAAATGTTTGTGGATTGGTGCTGGGCAGAGGGACTCTCCGGCTGGGAGAGTCACTCTCTCACTCACTCACTCTCTACTCACTCACTCACTCACTCACTCACTCACTCACTCACTCACTCACTCACTCACTCACTCACTCACTCACTCACTCCTTCATTCTCTCGCAGTCGTGGTCCGCCAGCGCAGCCAGTCCGCGACCCCGCTGCGCTCGCCGCGCGCCCAGCCGCACACCCGGAGCAGGCCCACCACACCCGCCGCCCAGGTCCAGATACAGGTGCGTCCAGCTAACAGACTTGTAGGCAAATAGAGGGCTCCTTCACATAAATTCAAGCGTACATCGATTTTTCTAGTTTTTCGTGATTTCCCTTAACTTTTTCTGATTTTTTCTAATTTTTTGTCATTTTTTTTTGTCTTTTCTCTGATTAGATTATGATTTTGTACTGATTTTGTTTTGGCGGGTGTCACTGTTTTTTTCGAGTGAAGGACCTCTCGGGGAAATATGCCCTACATTCATTAAAGTGTAGCCGATTGCATTGGCGCCAGCAGACGCGCCCAGCGCACGCACCAGCGCCCTGAGATGTTGCTTCCTAGTTGGTACGCCAGGCGGCTAATTTTGAAACCCTCCTGGATTTCGACCCCATCCCTAACTTTACACGCGTATTTCTCACTTCTCGTTGGCCGTGGAGTGGCGAAACCAGGTAGGGAGTATCCAGACCGAAACTTAATCAAACTTAGGATAGTTTAGGCAAGGTTAGGTTAGGTTAGGATAGGTTAGCTTGGATTTGGGTTCGGTTAAAGAAGAACAGGATCCACTGATTTCTTCGCTTCTCTAATCGAACCCAACCTATCCTAACCTATCCTAACCTAGTCTAAATATACGTACTAACAACTGAATTGAGGCCCACGGCCCCATGACCAACGAGAAGCGAGAAATACGGAAGCAAAGTTAGGGATGGGGTCGAAATCCAGGAGGGTTTCAAAATTAGCCGGCGCTGATTTTGTCTGTTAAGGCAACTTCTTCCCCATTTCCACTTTTCAGACAACACTGCTCCATACATATGAAAACTCTCTGGCCTCAACAATGCCTCACTCGTTGCAGAACACCCGCCTGACGAACGGAGCCCGCTCGAGGTCAGAGCCGCACCTCGGCGATCAGCCCGGCGGCGCGGGGGGCGCGGCCCGGGCCGGCACGCCCGAGAGGTGAGTGATCAGCGCAGCAGCCCGGCTCGGCTGACTGCTCAGCACTTGAGCCTCAGCAATAAGGAAAAATAAACGAAATCGACGAAATTTTGAAATTACCGAAAAGGCAATCGATTCGATTATTCGTGCAACCGCAAATCGATAAAAAAAAATGAGGAGATTAAAAATAAAAAAAGAATCGAAGTAATTGGGGAACGAAAAAAGGAAAAAAATATAATAATAATCGAGTTGGATGCCTGCCTTTTAATTTCCGTAATCGAAAGGAGAAAAAATATTTTTGAAATTCTTAGGGGGAAAGAAACGTCAACGCTAACGCTAACGTGAAAGCAGATGACTTTAAAGTAATACTTTAGACTTACAACGCTTTTCTTACTACGTTTGACGCTGATTACGTTAACTTTACAGCGCTTTTCTGACTACGTTTGACGCTGATTACGTTAACTTTACAGCGCTCTTATGACTACGATCGACGCTGATCACGCTTTCTTTACAACGCCGTACTCTAACAACGCGAACTGTACTTTAGTACAAGCTGCTGATACTATGTATCACCTGCTAAAAACTTCAAATAACACCGCTATGGTATAGCATTGCGTGTGGCGAGGCGGAGCGGAGCGGGTGGCGCGACGAGGCGAGGCGCGCGAGGGGGCCCTAGCTTTGTGGGTAGTAAACCAGCCATTGGAGCATAGGGCTATAGGGCTGCGCATGGTGTGGCTGCAGACGGCAGCCGAGTACTGTAGCGTCCATTGTTTAAATCTACGAGTTGCCGATAGCCTGAATATGGACAACGCTAGTCGGAACGGGGCACGACCCACGGGGCAGGCGGCACGGCACGCTGATGCCCGCTGTAGCCGCGCTCCTATATATACCTTTAGGAAACAACTTTAACTTTTCAACGCTTATCGCTGGACAACTATCACTTTGACAACTTTAACGTTTTACTTTTGACGCTGATCACATCACGCTAACTTTACAACGCTTTACGCTAACCACGCTAACTTTACTTCAGTACAAGCTACTGATACTACGTATCATCTGCTTAAAAACGGAAATCAAAATTGATTTTTATATTTTTCATGTTACTTCTCATAATTGATTTTCGATTATTCGTTTTAGAAATTAAAATCAACCAGTCAAATTAATCATGGAGTCAAGCGAGGCTAGGGAGACGCAAGGTAGGTCCCGGCGGGACCACGTTCTTCCGAATCGTGCGAGAGAGAGGTCCGGTTTTCTAGCCTCTAAAAGTATTAAATAGGTAAAAATATTAAAATTTAACTCCACAGTTTTCTTTGGTTACATCATTAGTTGCCATTTAAAGATTCAGACATGATGATAATTACGTAGTTTCGACAGAAAGTGTTTAAATAAGATCCCAAGGCTGTCTTTCTCTCTCCCACGATTCTCCATGACGTTGTCCCATCGGCTTTATTGTATATATAACCCATACACTTCAAGGTATGGGGAAAATGAGCTCCCCAGTTTTCATCTATGCAACGTTAGGAATACGACAACACTAAAAATATGGCAATATTTTGTGATTTAAGCACCGCAAAGTGTTTAAATAGGTGTCAGTGCGCCATACCTTACGTCTCCCTAGCCTATCCTGACTCCATGAATTAATCATCGATTGCCAAAATAATCGAATCGAGTTTTTGGTGAATAATCCCCGCTCACATTCAGCTGCTGCCGGTGTGTGTCGCAGCGGGCGCAGCAGCCGCGCCACGCACTGGAGCCGGCGCAGCCCCGAGGACCTGGCCCGCCTGGCGCGCCTGCGCAGCTGCTCGCGGTCCCCCGTCTCCTACCGCGAGGCCCCCGTCCACGCGCACCTCCGACCAGGAGGGCCCCCGCCAGACGTGGGCACGGGCTACGGCCACTCCTACTCGCTGCCGAGGCCCTTCGACACGACGCCGACGGGCAGGGCGTCCCGGACACGGGCCCCGCCGCCACAGCCGGCCGCCAAGTTTGAACGGTCCCGCGCGCCCTCCCAGAGCGGCGCCTCGTACTACCGCAGCAGGGGCAGGAGCGCCGCCGGCTGCTGCTGCACCGCCGGGTAGGTAAGGGAAGCAGGGGCAGGACCAGGGCAGGACCAGGGCAGGGCCAGGACAGGTGTGGGCTGATAGATGTACCCCAGCCATCACGTTATGGCTTTACTCCCCAGACTGGATACCGGCATACAAGTTGACTTAAAATTCCCATACATGCATGGGAGGATTCCTGGTCACGCATGGTAGAACTACGACACGCGTGTATGGGAAAATTCCCTTACATGCATGGGAGGATTCCTAGTCACGCATGGTAGAACTACTACATACGTGTATGGGAAAATTCCTATACACATATATGTTAATAACTTCATACACATTTATAGGAATTTTACTATAGAAATTTTTTACAGTGTTGTATGTGCCCTACATAACAAATAAAAAGTAGAAAAAATGAAAAAAAAATCACGGAAAGGGGATATATGACCATCCCGTTATGGTTGTTCCCCCTCCATGTAGTACCCATTAATACCTATTCTAGTACCCGTGTCTGCAAATAATGTAAAAAGTGTCTATTCGCAGAAAGCGCAGTAGTGTAAGGGGGTGGGGGTACAACCACCCCGATATGGCTTTACCTCCATACACGAAAAGTGACCGCCATCACAGGATGGCGTTATTTCCCTACCCAAGTCAAGATGAGAGTCCTGGGGGTTCAACCATCACGGGATGGCTTTAACCCAATACACGAGAGGAGACCCGGGGGGTACAAGGAACAACCGTCCTGAGGTGGTCTCCTGGTGGAGGGGGCACAGCCGCACTGTAAAAATAGATTCTTGTATTTCAAGATCTGTTTCGGATGTCCATTGGTATTCTCCATAAGATACAAGAAAGATCTTGAAATACAAGGAACTATTTTTACCGTGCGTCCCGTGATGGTTGTAACCCTCTGGCATATTTCTCGTGTAGACGATTCAAAATCGTCAGCATGACCCATGACCTTGCGGAGGCCGTGTCGCCCGACCGCCGCCGCCGCGTCGGGAGCTATCGCACTGCCGGCGGAAACGCCATGAGCTGCAGTGCATGAAAAGGACCGCCGCCCGGTCGTTAGTCACTCAGTCGGCCAGCTTGTCAGTCCGTCAGTGAGGCGGCTACCGTACAGCAGCGAGTGTCGCCGAGGGCTTCCCTCCCGAAGGTTCCCTGCGCTCCGCTGCGCTGCGCGGGGGCGAATGGCCCGTTGTGCATGCAGACACCGCGGGGGTAGCGAGTAGTACTCGTCGCGCCGTGCCGCCACGTACAGCACCAAGTATCGGCAGGTACGTCGAGCGACGACGGGCTTGTCGTCAGAGGGCCGAATGTTAAATGTAGTTTTCGGCATCGAAAATGTATTAAAAGGTTTGCGTGACTATAGGGTACGTGTCCTTAGGAAAAATGTCCACTGCGAAAATGTCCCTTATTTTAACGTACCGGCGGAAAATGTCCGTGACAGCAATGTCCCAAAATTAAAATGTCATCCCTATCACAAGTCCGCAAATTTAATGGCCTTTAATGGTCTCAGTGCGAAGGACTGTGGGGTATTGTTGGCCGGGGCCACATTGACATCAAGGAGCCGGTGAACAATAATTACGAAATATCTCAGAGAAGAGTACACAACCGGGCAAACTCCTACGAGGAATACAAGCATCGCGAGGAAGTCATGACCTACCTTGAAGCTGTCCCATACAATCTTAAAATCCAGCCAGACTAATCCCTATCAGTTGCTACGTTTTCGAAAATAATATTTTAGTCATTACAGTCATTCTTTTGTTTTCTACATTAGATTTTTTGTTTAGTTCGTTACTTTTTCAAACTACTTTCCTTTGCACTTTGTTCCTACATAAACTTATTGTTTTCTACATTATTGTTTTTTTTCCTTGTTTTGTGACAGTTTTCTGTATACTTTCCTTTTTAATTTTTTGTACTTCATTTTTCTTAGAAACACTTTTTCCGGGTTTTTACCGATTTAATAAAATTGATGCTTTATCACCGTGGACGTTTAAAATATGGCCATAGAAAAACATGGACTTGATTTTGGTGGACAGTTAATTTCTGCGGCCTTTTTCTCTTTTCGGACGTTCCATTTTTGCGGACATTATTTTTGTGGACATTTCTTCCCGGGAACTTTCTTCCTGTAACCGTGGCACCCACGTAGAAGCTCAGATAAGTACATGCTACATCAAACAAACACACTGCAAATCCAAGTGTGGAACATTCATACCGAGGGCGGCCAACTCGAAAAAAAAAAACGTGTACACAGAAATACCTGAGTATTTCTAGAAATACACCAAATTACAAGGAAATACTTTACAATACACAGAAATACAGAGAAATACTCAACAAAAAGAAGAGAAAAATACCGAAAAATACATTATAAATGCAAGAAATAAAAGGCAAGTGTACACTGTAAAAAAAATCATGTCGTAAATTAACAGGTGATATCTGTGAATTTTGTTAAACGAACTGACTGTGAATTTACTCTTTATTCGTGTTCATTTACAAAAAAAAAACTGTGTAACTTTACAAAAATATTCCGTAACTTTACATAAGAATTCCGTAAGTTTACAAATTTTATCTGTTGTTTCGCGATTTTTCTTGTTAATTCACAAAATGTTTCATCAAACTACAGGAAAAATCTGTTCACCGATTTAACTGCGAAACCTGTAATTTTGTTTTTCGTTTTTTTACAACAAATTTTTACAGTGTACACAGAAATACATGAGTTGGCCGCCCCTTGATTCATACGTAAGGCTGCGTGGAATAAAATGTTCAACGCAAGGCGAAAGCAAGCGTCGAACACTGATGTTCCACGCATAGAAGCGTGAAACACCCAAGTTCCACGCATGGAAGCGTGGAACACAAAGAGGCGTGGACGTGGACCACTTTATGTTAATTCTAAGAATGTAAACGTGGGACATTTTGTGTTCCACGTTTCCATTAGTGGAACTTGGGTGTTCCATGCTTCTACGCGTGGAACATCAGTGTTCCACGCTTCCTTGCGTGGAACATTTTGTTCCTCGCAACCTTGCGTATGAATGTTCCACACTTACATTCCCAGTGCAATAACAAAGGGCCATTTAACTTCATGTAAACTGTTATCCTCTATTTCATCAAGTTACGGACCCCCTTTATCCAGAGGGTGGGGTGATATACGGGCGAGTGCAACGGGCAACGGGCGAGGATACAGCCGCGCCCCACCTCTGACGAGATCATCAGGTTATTGCCGGACACTTCCGCAATTAGAAAATCGCGCGTTGGAGTTGTAATCCTACAGCAGGTTTTCGCGCGATGGCGTAAAGATAGCCGCGCGTCACAGACGCGCAAGCTGAGTCAATCGCGTTGTTATCGACGCCTCGACGCCTCATACCACCAACAAAGTAGCCGTTATCTGGACGACGCGAGGCCGTGGGGACGCGTCCGCCCCGCCCCGCCCCGCCCCGCCCCGCCCCGCCCCGCCCCGCCCCGTCCCGCCCCGCCCCGTCCCGCCCCGTCCTGCACGCGTCGCACGGCGTCGGGACGTCAACGTTCGATTCCAATGAGCAACTGTAGTTGTGATGAGTAGGGGAGCAAATATAGGAATTTATTCCTATATGCCAAGGTGCCTGGCTGGCCGAGCCCCTGGCCTGGACTAGAGTCCTAGAGTGACAGAGAAACGCCAACGATGTCTTACTCATCCGCTCAGAGAATTTTCCATGACCGCCATTTTTAGCGTTCTCTTGGCTGTCAGCCGTGCTAGCAGATGATCGAATTTAGAGTCTGAGGAGACTTCAACACTCAACAAACGTTTAATTTGATGAAGAAATCGTACTGTTTTCAACAGCAGATGAGTAAGACAAGTTTAGCGTTTCTCTTCCACTGCAAAGGACTTGAGACCGCATAAGACGCCGCCGCGAGAACGTAAACTGCAGGCCGCCATGTTTAGCGCTCAGGGGAAGCTGTATGAGGAATTGCGGCGCGCATTATCAGCCTTGGCGTTTCTCTGTCACTCTAGGACTCTAGCCTGGACCAAGCCGGCTGTCTGGCCGAGCCGCCGGGGAAGCCCCAGTAAAGGAGGACAACCATGGAGCGGAACATGGAGCTGATAGATTTGTGTAGCGATTAGGAGTCGGATTTGGCTGATATCGAGTTTGTTCTAGCCAACGTCGTGGATGAGGAGGAGGAGGGGGCAGAGCAAGAGGGCACCCTTGCTCTGCCAAGTCCTCCAAAATCTACACCTCTAGCCGGTGAGTCTCCGGGGTGAGGGAAAAATTGGGGTGATTCCTCAATTAACTTTTGTCTTATCCCCTTCCTTCTTCCTTCTAGCCGCAGTCCCTCACAGTTTCACGGGCATGAGGAAAGCACATTGTCTAGCATGCGACGGGGCATATACTTATGTCGCCTATCTGAGGTGCCACTACGGTTTCAAGGGTCGGTTGACATTGGTCGCGAGCGGCGTCTTGCCTGAAGATCCGGAAGGCAACTATCGTCTCTACTGTTGTAATGAGACTTTTGTGACTTTTGTGACTTTTTGTGAGCGAATGCGTCGCCCATCAAAAGCTTCATTACAAATAGATTGCCGAGAGGAAAAGTAAAGTAAAAACTTAATCGAAATGAAAATTTATAATTATGTGACAGAAAATCAATCAATAAATCTTTACACAATTGCACTGTAAAAAAATTATCGGATTTTTACTATACAACTGTGTGGGAAAAATCCCACATGCGTATGGGACGCGAATTTTCCCATACATTTGTGGGATTTTTCCTACACGTAATTTTATGTATCGGGAAATTGCGATAAGTGAGGGAAAAATCCCATACTCTTTCGGTAAAATACCAACATGTGTAAGGGGACGTCTGATTATAAAGTACCGATTACTGCCGCTAGATGGCGTTACAGCATCTGACTGTAAATTCTTGCGCGGGGCTGATTAGAAATGGCAGTAAGATGACCTCTATCGCATATTCCGGTTGCATTGGAGGACAAGTGTGGATATGTCCTCCTCGGATCTCAATTTTTGATTTGACTCAGTTCTCATACGTTTTCAGTCAAATGGTGACCTGAACCTAAACACCTAGTTTAGGTCCTTTACATTATTTCAAAGCAAAGAACTTCAAGGCTACCACATCTCAAATACACCAGTACGATTTTTGCTGTCCATCAGTCATATAGGAAAAATCCCACACCGATATAGCAGATATCCTATATGGGTATAAGATTTTTCCCACACAGTCCTATAGGAGAAATCCCACACCTGTCTAGCGAATCTGCAGCATCAGTATGGGAATTTCCATATACAGTCGTGTGGTAAAAATCCCATACATTGTATATGTAAATTGCTGCATATACATTTATGGGATTTTTCCGACACAAATTTTTTACAGTGTGGGCTATATGTCTTTTGTCCCTGTGTTCGGGCGGGCAAACAAATCTGGGTCATGGTCGCGCCGGCCGGGGAAGCAAGCCCCAGGCGGCTCGGCCAGCCTGGCGGCTTGGCATATAGAAAGCAAAATCCGATATTTGCCCCCTTACTCATCACTACTACTATTGGTTTCCGTTCCGCGGGTCGCGAACCGATTAGGAGATCCGTATGGTTGAACGGAGGCCGCGTAGGAGCGGGTGGCACGGCCCAGCGGGTTAATCTTATCACTCACACACTCGGGCCCCAGCGGGGTGGAGACGTTCAATAAAAAGTGAACGGGGGACGCCTCCTGCTGTCATTGCTGCAGGTGCCACGCCGCGGTGTCCAGGACCATGTCGGAGAGCTCGCTCGTTGTGGAGTGGCAGGAGGAGGAGGAGGTCGTCGAGGAGGTTGCCGACCCCAAGCCCGGCGTCAACGGCCACCTAGAGCCACCCAGGTGAGCAGAGTTACAATGTCATTAAAATACACATTCCACTGAAAACAAAAGTGTGACAGCGTCGCAAAATGGCATAGGTGTGAGAATATTTTGTTTCCCTTATGACTTTGTTTGTTGTGGAAGTTTACCAGAGAAAATTCAAACATTATATAAGTAGTTTATGAGATCAGTCGAAAACTTAGGTTTCCAGTGTGCTTTTGAAATAAGGGACCTATATTTTAAAGGCGCACCTTTCCCGATGCAAGCAGATATGTGAGCGAGTGCCGGATGGAGCCGCGCTGCCTGCCGTCGGGCTACAGCAGCACTGTGCTCTGCCGCAGGGATTCCACCTGGAGGAGGTTCGTCGAGGAGGTGCGCTTCGAGGTAAGTCCCAGTCGGATCTCCTCCTTATGGTGCCGTGATCAATCATTGCGCGGGAAAGCAAAATCTTTACCGGATACTTCACCGGGTAGCATTACGAGATGGTTCCGTTCCATAATATCATCTACCTAAAATATTTTTCTGGGTGTTCTGGTTTGTCTAACACATTTCATCAAAGTTAACCCTTTTCAACTACAGTCAAGTGGCCTAATTTCGGACTTGTGCCCTAATTCCGGACAATTTGCAGAGAAGTGCTTATTTCAACCTATCTCGGTCACCTTTTGAGATATTCAAAATCCGGAAACGGCATCGTAAAGTTTGCAGTATAGAGTACCATATTTCGTCACGTCGGTTGAAGTACCTTTAAAGTTTAACAGCACACAGGAATTTAGAGTTAAAAAAAGCAAATAGAACAAAATTGCTGTTGTGAAATAAGTTCCCCCAAAACCGGGGCTCATGTAGGTGTGAGTTACCCCATGGGTGGTCCTTTAACGAATGAATGTATGGTATTTTGGCTACAGAACTAAGTAAAAATTTATTTTGTAAGTCAAACCGTTTTCTGGTACGGGACTATTTTTGAAAGTCAATTTCGGACACTTTTTCTTATGGGCCAAATACATGGAGATTTTTAGAGTATGTCCTACAGAAATTTTATGAAAATGTTTTTTGTTGCAAATTTAATTTTAAACAAGACTTGTTTTATAGTTTTCAACGATATCTCTGCTATTTTAGGAGAAATAGTGTGCTGAAGTTGTTTCCTTTGTAGGGCTATAGAGCCTAAACTAGTACAGATATCGTTGCAGACCATAAAAACAAAATTATTTAAAATTAAATTTGCAACTTAAAACATTTTCATAAAATTTCATTCTACAGCGAAACTAGCCATTTAGAGCACGTGTCCGAAGTAAGGGCACTTTCATCCCTAATTTCGGACACTCTCTCGAAGGCTGCTGTATCTACACACATTTAGATAGAAATTCGGCATGGGTGTCATCCGACGTGTCCGGAGCCATAGTTTTTCCAATCGCAACAGATATTTCATATTTCATCATGCCTACACGTAAGAAAGGAAAAACCGCTCAATTCGTCCAAAATTAGGGCACTTGACTGTAAAAATATTTTTGTCAAAATTAATCTAGTATCAGTTTTCATCTCAGAAAAAAATGCGAACGCTGGTGACGCGTTTTCTCTAGCTTTAGAACGAGTCATGTTACATCTCGGTTTAAACTGAAAGAAAATAAAGTAATTGGCGCGCGGAATTAATCTAAACGTTGGCACCATTTTCCCTTAAAGATATATATATATATATATATATATATATATATATATATATATATATATATATATATATATATATATATATAGTTATGAATTTTTATATTTAATTGTAAAATTAGTAATGTTATGAAATTTCACAACCACATTTACAATTTTACAACAGATTTTGATCTGAAATTTCAAAACTTTATTAACAGTGGGTGTCACTGGAACAACACATCGAAAGCTAGGCAAAACCTTTTTCTTTTTTTTTAAGACATGACCAAGGAGCACCGCTGTTGCGACTTCGTAACACTTTTAGATAAAGGATGGATAATGGCAATAATGGTGTCACCTGGTTAGTGTAAATGGTTAAAAACAGTTTTTGGCAGATGATAGGAATGTATCAGCTTGCTTGTACTGTCATACAGCGAGCAGCCTGCAGAAAGCAGCGCAGCCAGCAAAAAGCAACAGGCAGAGCAAGCAGTTTTACTGACTGAATTTTATTTTATGGAAGATAAAACATTGTGAACGAAATTCATGTTCCCAACCGGATGTCAAACCCATGGACGGTAGGCGTTCGCCGTGGGGGTTTTCAACCACACTCTAAATGCGAGGGGACAATTTTGTTCTCCCCATAGAAACGTTTTTGCGCGTATCCAGAGTGGATGCAAATTTGTTTCTCTAACTAGACATATTGAGTCAACTTTGGAACAATATGTCTAGTTTTAGAAACAAATTTGCATCCACTCTGGATACGCGCAAAAGCGTTTCTATGGGATCACTGTAAGAAATTCTTGTACCAGAACGGGAAAATTTTCCATGAGAGGTCTTGTACAATTACAATTCATATTGTAAATTTTTTATAACTATACGTATCAACTCAGAATCGGTTGGTGAGCCAACAAAGTCGAAAAGTGTAAAGTCATACATGTACGAGATATGTTGTACATAGTGAATTACAAAATATATTGTACATCTACGGAAATATTTTTCACAGTGGAAGAACAAAATTGTCCCCTCGCCTTTAGAGTGCAGAGTGTCAACAGAGAGAGCCTTGCTTGTTTGCAGAAGTGCCTGGTGCCGGCTGCCGACAAGCCCACCCCGGCCCCGGCCCCTGCCCCGCCCGCGGAAGCGCCGCCGCCACCGCCACCTCCGCCACGACGCTACCGCACCGAGCTGGACGTGTGGGTGTCGGCCGCGCGCCCGGGCGGTAGGCAGCCCATCGCACTCCCGGTTACTGCGACTGCCTAGCGCCGCGGCGCGCGCCGGAGGAGGAGCAGGAGAGGAGAGGAGGGGAGGAGCACCAGCATCAGGAGCAGCCGCAAGAGCAGTCGCATGAGGAGCATCAGGAGCAGGAGCAGGAGCAGGAGCAGCAGCAGGAGCACGAGGAGGGGAGGAGCACCAGCATCAGGAGCAGCCGCAAGAGCAGTCGCATGAGGAGCATCAGGAGCAGGAGCAGGAGCAGGAGCAGGAGCAGCAGCAGGAGCAGGAGGAGGGGAGGAGCACCAGCATCAGGAGCAGCCGCAAGAGCAGTCGCATGAGGAGCATCAGGAGCAGGAGCAGCAGCAGGAGCAGGAGCAGCAGCAGGAGCAGCAGGAGCAGGAGCAGCAGCAGCAGGAGCAGCCGCAAGAGCAGTCGCAGGAGGAGCATCAGGAGCAGGAGCAGCAGCAGGAGCAGGAGCAGGAGGAGGGGAGGAGCACCAGCATCAGGAGCAGCCGCAAGAGCAGTCGCATGAGGAGCATCAGGAGCAGGAGCAGCAGCAGGAGCAGGAGCAGCAGCAGCAGGAGCAGCCGCAAGAGCAGTCGCAGGAGGAGCATCAGGAGCAGGAGCAGCAGCAGGAGGAGGAAGTGGAGCTATGGCAGCAGCACACTCTAAATGAAAGGACAATTTTGTCCAAGAAAATTTTGTTTTTTTGTACACATAATTTTATTCGGACAAATTGTCCCACTAAATTGAGACAATTTGCATCCGAAATATTACAAATCGTCCCAAATTATTACAGAAATTTGTCAAAAGGGATTGGTGTGCACAAAGACGCAAAGTAATTTCGTGTGACAAAATTATTGTGCAGCACGGAGAGGGGCGCCGCCACAGGCGCTCACGAGCTACTAACCCCTGAGTGAACGCCGTGCCTGGGGCCCGTCCCCGTCTCTGCGTCCCAGCAGCACTCCGTCATCGCTGGAACGCCAGGCGCGCAGCGGCAGAAGCTAGTCTGCGCGACCCCGGCCGGTGGCGAGATAGGTTGCCTCTATAGGCGAGCCCTGGCGCCAATATGTTGTTGTTAAATACAACAGAGCGGGGAGGCCCGACGCGGCACGGCCGCTGCCCTGGCCACCCCGGCCCCGGCCCCGGCCTGCCCCGCCCTGGCCTAGGCCACCTCCCCCTCGCCTTCCTTGTCCGTGGTCAATGGTCCGTGAGCCCGATAGCTCCACATATCTTGGCTCTCTGCCCCCTGCGCCACACCACACCTTTTACATTCTCTCTCGGCCCCGAAGAATCATTTCTGCTACATTTCTGCCGTAAGAGTGCGACTGCGGGCTGGGTCGAGGTGCGGTCGGGTGAGGTGGGGTGAGCCGAGGCCGGCTCACGCAGTCCTCGCGCGAGCAGCACAAGAAATGTCTGCTCCACAACCATCATCACTCACTAATGTATCATCGTCACTTCAGCGCAATAAAATTTTTCGCCAGCACGCCGCGCGAGTCGTCTGACTTTTTCTCTCCGCCTCCTGGCCGCCTCGGCCGGGGCCGCGCCCCGCGCCGAGCCGAGGACGTTGCGGAGGACGGCGGCGGCGCCTCATGTTCCCGCAGGACCAGGACCGGGTGCCACGCCCTACGTCGTCACGCCCCGCCCCCCGCGGCTTCTCATTCAAACATTTGCCGCCGCCGTACTAAAACAGACGAGCGTCGCAATCCAATTTTCGCGCGTCGCCGCGAGGACTCAATCTCTTTACGAGCGTTTAACGGCGCTGCCCCGGCCGGCCTCCCCTGCCCACTCTGCAAACAACAAACCCTCGGGATGACGGGAGCGGGCACGGGAGAGGGTACGGCAATGGGACAGGAACGGAACGGGAGCGGGACAGGAGCAGGACGGGACGAGTAGGTGGTGTGTCATGCAGACACCGCGAAGCATTCCGTTTTGCATGCTCTCTCTATTTCTCTCTCTCTCTCTCTCTCTCTCTCTCTCTCTCTCTCTCTCTCTCTCTCTCTCTCTCTCTCTCTCTCTCTCTCTCTCTCTCTCTCTCTCTCTCTCTCTCTCTCTCTCTCTCTCTCTCTCTCAGGGCGGCCAACTCGTGTATTTATGTGTTCACTTACCTTGTATTTTTTTTGGTATTTTTCTTGTATTTTTGATTAGTATTTTGATGAATTACTCAGAGTTCTCCAGTATTGCCTTGTACTTTTCATGTATTTCTCGTATTTTCTTAGAAATGCTCATATGCTCACGTATTTCTGTTAACACGATGTTTTCGAGTTGGCCGCCCCCTGCTCTCTCTCTCTCTCTCTCTCTCTCTCTCTCTCTCTCTCTCTCTCTCTCTCTCTCTCTCTCTCTCTCTCTCTCTCTCTCTCTCTCTCTCTCCTAGAGCTAGATTCGCTCATGTGAGACCAGTGAGACTAGGACGGAGATACCCCAACGGGATCACCGTGCATAGGATCGGGTTTGCGCGCTTTAATGAACGAACGACTCGTTTCCTCCCTCCTGGCTACCTGAAGCGATAGCGTACGTCGCGGGAACTCATTCGCAACTGCCGCCGGCTGGTCCACCTCCGAGAAGAGGAAAGTATAAACGGGCTGACCGAGTGAGTCGGGATTTAAAATGACCGTTCAGACTCAATCTTACCCAAGGAAATAACTGGAAAATTTTGTGTCAGCTGGATTACGGATTAACCGGATTACCCGTGGATAAACCAAGGGATAAACTCTGGATTAGATTCAAAAATTTTAAGGAAGGTCCATGGCCATGGAGTACGCTGGATCGCCGACGGATTACCTTGGATAACCCCGGATTACCTCCTGAATAAAATTTTTGGGGGATCCGGATTTAGGATTATCAACCCGGCGTCAGCCGGATTACCCGAGTCGTTTCCCCCTCGATCTTACCGTAAGTTACCGTAATTTTCCGTTCATTGCTGTAACTTGCCGTAAAATACCGTTCACCGACCGTAAGACACCATTTAATAACGTAATTTACCGCGAGTAACCGTGATTTACCCGGGATTTATCTTAATTGTCTCAAAATTGAATCCGATTCTCAGCAGCACGCTGCAGTCACCCGCTTTATTCGCGACGGCCTCTCCGCGCCTTACGGCGACTCTGTTGGACGCAAAGTCTTTTTTTATGAGGCCACAGTCTCATTTTCATGTAGCTCGACATCATGAAGAGCTCCCCGGCCGCCGAGCCGTGACGGAAGCCGAAATGCGTCTCGAGAGCGCGAAAGCAGACGTCCGAGCCGACAAAAGTAAGCGCTGCAGTAGTGAGACGCTCGTTCAGACACCCGTTGTGGAAGCAACAGCGCCAAGTTTTTAGAGTACTACGTGGGGGGAAAAAGTGGACGGGGGCACTGAGATTGTAATTGACATCCTCGGATAGGCCGCTCCATGCATCATCAAAAGATGGGGTCAGGAAGTCGTCAAAACAAGCGGCGTCACGTATTTGTTTTCGCCGGCACGTTGCCCGACGCGCGTACGTAACCCTTACACGCGCGAGCCTCGCACGCCTTACCACTTCGATTAATCCATATCTCTTAAAATGGATGCACAGGCTGCACATAATAACATGTGGTTGAATGTGCAGATTTATATGCACACACTGTTAGTAGATTTCGTTATTTTACGATTAAATTTGCATACGAACAGTTCGTATTTTGCATTTGACGAACAGTGTCGTAAAATCCAGATTACGAACTGTTCGTAAGGAAAGAAACAAACTGTTCGTTGGTAATTTGACCCCGAAATGCATTTCCTTTCCTTGTAAAACAGTTTGCTAGTTGTACTAAATAATGACCAATGGCATGGCTAATCCACAAATCCAGACAAGGCTACGAACTGTTCGTCATTTAACAAGTATTCGTTTTTGTTACAAATAACGAAAAGTTCGTGTTATGAAATTAACAGTTTTTTTTTTTTTTGTGAAATTACGAAAAAATCCCCTACAGTGCAGGTACGTACAGTATATATATGAACAGATACTCTATTCAAATTACTGTGAGGAGTTACGGTATGCCCAAGGTCCGTTTCGTGTACGGTCAGACCGTAACGTATTCTTACGTTGCGTACTGTACACTGATAATGCAAGTGTTCAACCCTTCAACACTTTTAAGTGTTCAAATACCATTTAAACATATAAATGTGTTCAACAGAGTTGTTGTACACTTACAAGTGTTCAATTCAAAAGTTGTGCACTTAAAAGTGTTCAACTCCCCAGTTTTATACTTCCTTAGTTTGGACGCACTGTATAGGGGAAGTGTGCAACTGGGGAGTTGAACACTTACAAGTGCACAACTTCTGAGATGGAACACTTTTAAGTGCACAGCAACTCTGTTGAACACTTTTATTTGCTTAAATGGTATTTGAGCACTTAAAAGTGTTGAAGGGTTGAACACTTGGTTTGTCAGTGTACTTACTGTAAATTCCTTACAAAGAGCAGTCTTCGTATTACGAAGAACTCGGTTTGTAACCTACAAAGGATTTGGAACCGCCATATTAAACTACTTTTCTTCATAATACGAACACGAAGCGATTTGTAATACAAACAAGGTTTCACATTACAAATCGAAAAGTCTTCGTAATACAAAGAATTTGTTCGTATTACAAAGATTTCAAATCCTTTGTACGTTACGAAGAGAGGTTCTTCGTAAGAGAATAAGAGTGCAACAAAGACAGTCGCTATCTATCGGGGAACTCCTCAACAACATCGCCACTTACCACAAACACACTACCACATAACAACTGCTTTTTCAAAATTCAAATTAAATTCAATAATCGGCTGAGCTCAAACTTTAACTTTAACTTGAATAAATCTTAAACCTGCGGAGGCCCGTTGGATAGCCTTGCGAGACATAGACCTGACCATTCTGTGCTTGCATCTCGGCCATTAGTGCCAACTGAAGAGGATAGTGATAATGATTGAAGCGTATAGGTTTTGATAGATAATTTGCGAAGTAGACGAGAGAAACTTTTTTTGTCGTATTAAGAAATCTGTTTCATTGATTATTTTTAGCTTTGTTAGTTTTTAATTTTTAATTCTTTTAATTCTTGTTTTTTTGTCATATTTGTTGGGCTTTCAAGTTGGTACAGCGGGCTGGGTCGTAAAAGATAAGCTCTCTTTCTGTTTTGACTTTGGCGCAAATATAAATTCACTGTATAAAATAAAATAAAAAATAAAAATAATAATAAAAAAAAAACTTTAACTTTACAAAAGTATTCCGGAACTTTACAAAAGAATTCAAAATGATCTTACAGATCCTCCTAGCTCTGAGGAAGTCGGTAGGTATGGAAAACTAACCGGTCAGACCCAATGATATGGAAATTATCGCAACCAGGAGGGAACCAAGCAGTGTTGCCAGATAAGTAGGCAAAAATGCGGATGAATACACCTGTGTGCGGCAGACGGGTATCTCCGCCTGCCTACTAGGCAAACTCTCCGCAGTGGAGACTACCTTTTGCCTAGTAGGCAGGCGGAGATACTCGTCTGCCGCACACAGGTGTATTCATCCGCATTTTTGCCTACGTATCTGGCAACACTGGAACCAAGTGTCGTCATGAAGTGAAAACTTCAATGGTTTTTCACCTGTGTGAGTTCGCACATGACGTCTTAAAAATTCTGCTTCAGGGAACTTCTTTTCACATAGAGTGCACTCCCGGGTGGAAAAGAGTTAACTTTAAGTTTACCCACATGTGTACATACCTAAGTTAACTTGGCCAATTTAACTTGAGGGTAAACTTTAAGAATTATTCTTTTTGTGAACTTCGCGATAAACACAAGAGAACAAATCAACGAGAACAGAGAGGTCACTTTTTGTGGAGTTTCACGTTACTCAAAGTGAATTTTAAACACTAAATAAGAAGCATAGTTCACACTTCATTTTATAGTTAATTTTGAGCACACTCCCAGTGTTCTGCAGGTAAAAGACGAAAGTTTATTTTCCTCTTCTATGCGCAGTAAACCGTAACATGTACACAAGGTTACATTGTCACATCGCAGAGAATATCCTAAAAACACTTTCCTTAAAATTTTAAGATAGGTCACCGCGCCTGTCGCACTGACCATAGGCAAACCACTTTCCTTAGGTGTATGTGTCGGTTGCCTACCCGCAGACAGCAGGCGCCATGACGTCACATGTCATTGCCGCCAATCTTTCCTTTCCTCCATCTCCTCCATTCGCTATAATCCTCCCTGCTGACGCTGGCCGCCCCCTCCCCCGCCTTCCTCACTTCTCCCCCCTCCCTCCCTTCCTCTCTTCTCCCCATGGGTCTCGCCAATGTGTTTAGCATTGAAAGTTCGGAGTACGAGGGTCAGTAGAAAATACCATGCCTTTTCATCTGCTGCGGCATGTCAACTAGGATGAAGAGCTTTGCAGCACTGGTATGTATTTTGAGAGTTTAATTTGTATTTGGAAAGTTTGTTTCAACTATTAGAACATAATGGACTTATGCTATTTTATTTCAGAGTTATCAATATCTACTGAGTGTGATTGCAGAGGATGGACCAAAACAGTAAGGTAATGAAGCGCCATCATTTTTTTTTTTCATTTTACCAATATGATTTTTGATAAACAGATAACTTTGATTGTTTATTTTTTTATTTTTTTACCCTTAGGTTTCACCATCAAGGAATTCTTTATTCTACTGTATCAGTCTTTTAAACCCATGGGTCTCACCAATGTGTTTGGCATTGAAAGTTCGGAGTTACTGCAACTTTGATACTTTGATACTTTGCCACAAATTTTGTCAATAATAAAAACTCAAGTGAGCTCATCAAATTCTTTTATTATTTCAAGATTTGTACCGTTCAAAGTGTGTTACACAGTGCTGTACAGGTTTTATCACAATGTTATGAGTATTTCATACTATGTAATTCGCCCTCTTGCTCTATTTGAGAGTTCAATTTATAAACCCCAAGGCAGAACACATTACAGATGACTCCGCAATTGACCACAGACTCTACATTTCCGATCATTCAAAGTGAACTAGAAAGTTTACTAGAACTGACCAGGAACTACAATGTGAACTGTTGGAGGAACTTCCTCACAAATGTATGAAAAGTAAACGTGTCCGAAAAATGTAGTACTTTAGGTATACTTAAAAGTAACTTTTGTATACTTTAAGTATACTTGTAAGTTACATTTCTTACTTATAAGTATTCTTTACAAAAACATTTCTATTCACATTTACTGAACTAAAGATGCACCTACTGATATACAAAGGAGATGTTTTTTAGTTCAAACATTCTGAAGTATGACACAACTTAAAGTTTAGTCAAACCATGAACTCAAAAATTAACTCTTTTCCGCCCGGGTCGAATGGTTTTTTCCTCTGTGCTTTCGCAGATGATGTCTTAAATTTCCTGCTCTACAGAACCTCTTTCCACAATCATAAGATTTTTCGCCTGTGTGCGTTCGCACATGACGTCTTAAATGCCCTGCTTCAGAGAAATTCTTTTCACAGAGCGTGCACTCGAATGGTTTCTCTCCTGTGTGCGTTCGCACATGACGTTTGAAAATTCCTGCTGTAGAGAACATCTTTCCACACAGTGTGCACTCGAAGGGTTTTTCTCCTGTGTGAGTTCGCACATGCCGTTTTAAATATTCTGCTTCAGAAAACTTTTTTTCACATAAAGTGCACTCGAATGGTTTTTCTCCTGTGTGCGTTCGCACATGACGTCGTAAATGTCCTGCTACAGAGAACTTTTTTTCACATAGCGTGCACTCGAATGGTTTTTCTCCTGAGTGTGTGCGTACATGACGTCGTAAATGTCCTGCTCTAGAGAACTTCTTTTCACATAGTGTGCACTCGAATGGCTTCTCTCCTGAGTGCGTTTGCACATGACTTTTTAAATGTTCTGCTCTAGAGAACTTCTTTTCACATAGAGAGCAATCGTAAGATTTTTCTCCTGTGTGCGTTTGCACATGACTTATTAAATTTCCTGCTCTAGAGAACTTCTTTTCACATAGAGAGCAATCGTAGGATTTTTCTCCTGTGTGCGTTCGCTCATGACTTCTTAAATGTCCTGCTTGAGAGAACTTCTTTTCACACAGTGTGCACTCGAAGGGTTTTTCTCCTGTGTGCGTTCGCACATGAGGTTTCAAATCTCGTGCTGGAGAGAACTTCTTTTCACACAGTGTGCACTCGAAGGGTTTTTCTCCTGTGTGAGTTCGCACATGACGTTTCAAATCTCGTGCTGTAGAGAACTTCTTTTCACACAGTGTGCACTCGAAGGGTTTTTCTCCTGTGTGCGTTTGCACATGACTTCTTAAATTTCCTGCTCTAGAGAACTTCTCTTCACATAGAGAGCAATCGTAGGGTTTTTCTCCTGTGTGCGTTCGCACATGACTTCTTAAATGTCCTGCTTTAGAGAACTTCTTTTCACATAGCGTGCACTCGAATGGCTTCTCTCCTGTGTGCATTCGCACATGAGGTTTCAAATCTCGTGCTGTAGAGAACTTCTTTTCACACAGTGTGCACTCGAAGGGTTTTTCTCCTGTGTGAGTTCGCACATGACGTTTTAAATCTTCTGCTTCAGAGAATTTTTTTTCACATAAAGTGCACTCGAATGGTTTTTCTTCTGAGTGCGTTCGCACGTGACTTCTTAAATGTTCTGCTCTAGAGAACTTATTTTCACACAGTGTGCACTTGAAGGATTTTTCTCCTGTGTGAGTTCGCACATGCCGTTTTAAATATTCTGCTTCAGAAAACTTTTTTTCACATAAAGTGCACTCGAATGGTTTTTCTCCTGTGTGCGTTCGCACATGACGTCGTAAATGTCCTGCTACAGAGAACTTTTTTTCACATAGCGTGCACTCGAATGGTTTTTCTCCTGAGTGTGTGCGTACATGACGTCGTAAATGTCCTGCTCTAGAGAACTTCTTTTCACATAGTGTGCACTCGAATGGCTTCTCTCCTGAGTGCGTTTGCACATGACTTTTTAAATGTTCTGCTCTAGAGAACTTCTTTTCACATAGAGAGCAATCGTAAGATTTTTCTCCTGTGTGCGTTTGCACATGACTTATTAAATTTCCTGCTCTAGAGAACTTCTTTTCACATAGAGAGCAATCGTAGGATTTTTCTCCTGTGTGCGTTCGCTCATGACTTCTTAAATGTCCTGCTTGAGAGAACTTCTTTTCACACAGTGTGCACTCGAAGGGTTTTTCTCCTGTGTGCGTTCGCACATGAGGTTTCAAATCTCGTGCTGTAGAGAACTTCTTTTCACACAGTGTGCACTCGAAGGGTTTTTCTCCTGTGTGAGTTCGCACATGACGTTTCAAATCTCGTGCTGTAGAGAACTTCTTTTCACACAGTGTGCACTCGAAGGGTTTTTCTCCTGTGTGCGTTTGCACATGACTTCTTAAATTTCCTGCTCTAGAGAACTTCTCTTCACATAGAGAGCAATCGTAGGGTTTTTCTCCTGTGTGCGTTCGCACATGACTTCTTAAATGTCCTGCTTTAGAGAACTTCTTTTCACATAGCGTGCACTCGAATGGCTTCTCTCCTGTGTGCATTCGCACATGAGGTTTCAAATCTCGTGCCGTAGAGAACTTCTTTTCACACAGTGTGCACTCGAAGGGTTTTTCTCCTGTGTGAGTTCGCACATGCCGTTTTAAATCTTCTGCTTCAGAGAACTTTTTTTCACATAAAGTGCACTCGAATGGTTTTTCTTCTGAGTGCGTTCGCACGTGACTTCTTAAATGTTCTGCTCTAGAGAACTTATTTTCACACAGTGTGCACTTGAAGGATTTTTCTCCTGTGTGCGTTCGCACATGACTTCTTAAATGTTCTGCTCTAGAGAACTTCTTTTCACATAGTGTGCACTCGAAAGCTTTTTCTTCTGTGTGCGTTCGCACATGACTTCTTAAAAGTCCTGCTCTTGAGAACTTCTTCTGACATAACTCGCACTCGAATGGTTTCTCTCCTGAGTGCGTTCGCACATATCTTTCTAAAGAACTCGGTTCGGAGAAGTTTTGCATATTCAATTGACGCTCGGAGTCGGCCATTTTCAAAACACCTGCACGCGAAGAGTAGAATCGTGTTAAAAGAAGAGCATGTTCTAAAAACGGTCAAGGCTCCGCGGATTTACATAGTTTAAAAACGCAATCATTATTGTTGTTGACTCGTCTTACGTGAATTTTCTCGTTGCTCGCATTTCCCTGAAGCATGGATGGACTCTTCTCAGACATGACTGTGCGCGCCTAAAGCTGCGTCTCGACTGAGCCGCACGAGAGGGTCGCGCCGCGCACGAGAGCCGCGCCTCGTGAATAGCGCTGCAATTGCACTTTTCGTGCATCGCAGAGCCTACCGTCGCTACGACCCGGCCCCGCCACTGTGCTACGTAAGCAGCCCTGCGCGCTCTCGGCCGTTACACTTCAGACACGCGTATGAAATTATTAGCATTTTATTTTACTTGTTCAAGTGTACGGATGGACATTCACACATCTACGAGTAAAAGATATCCATACACACTTGAGTTTCCCGAGTGCACCAGCACCAGGGAACGTCTCATCTGTCTCGATGCGGCCGCTGTGAGTGCAAGGCAGCAGCGTCAAGGTAGCCTCAACTCGGGTGCCACGGGGAAATTTTCAAGCAAAAAATAATCACGAACTTTACCGCGGGTTCCACACTCTTTATGGAATATTGTAGGGATTTCAGCTCTGGTAGTTGGCAGCGGCCAAACCCGTGTACGCGGCTTGGTTGTCAGGACAACCGCTGTTGTGACTGTTCCCCCCTTGCATCGAGTCAGGAATAAAATCTGTTGAACCGACTGAGCTTCCTTGAACTCAACAATATTTTGGTGAATTTTGCAACTTGCTTTACCTAGTTTCCCTACACTTCGGGACTGGAAAACGGGTGTCCTCGCACACAGACATCAGCTGCTTACTTTTATATACCTGTAAACTTGTATACGCCTGATACTTGTGTACTTGTACTTGTATACCTCTATACTTGTTGCGCGCCGAGTTGCGCGCACAGACACACAGACACACAGACACACAGACACACAGACACACACACACACACACACACACACACACACAAAACGTCATCGCTAACGCTAAAGTAAAAGCAGATGATATATATTTTTAGCAGATGATACCAAAGGTAGCATCTGCTTTTACTCTCGATCTCGTTCGTCTTCATGAGACAATGAGGTTAGGTGAAAATGGGGAGAGGGCTGGGAGAGGGAGCCTCTCCGTAAAAGTGGGCCTCCGACGTAAATGTACCAATTACGTCAAAGACGTAACAGTGACACGTCAGTGACACGTCAGTGACACGTCAGTGACACGTCAGTGACACGTCAGTGACACGTCAGTGACACGTCAGTGACACGTCAGTGACACGTCAGTGACACGTCAGTGACACCTTTGGTATCATCTGCTAAAAATTCACTCTAATGCGTTAAACGGCCACCCCTAGGCTTTAACACTTACCTGAGAATGAGAAAGACTTTAGCAATATTTAGTCACAATAACGCTCTCTAAAACACTAAGACGTGAATTTAATGAATTTTAATGAATTTTAATGCAAATCAAATTTACAATAATAATAATAATAATAAAATGATTTTTGGAAATTCTGGTAGGCTTGAAGTCATTAATGTTTTGTTTTCATAAGAAACTTTCGTGCATGGTCTATGTAGATATTAAGCCACAAAGTTGCAACATTTTTGTTAAGGAACTAAATATGTTTAACCACAGTGTTTGATAAGTGTCATTTGTCAACAAATTTCAGCCTTGTAGGTCAAACGAACTGGGAATTAGCTTTTCAGTAACGATAACGATACGTCCGATTAGCTTGATTTTTGAACTGAAGACTCATTGTGCAGTGATCATTCGAACGCTCACGTGACATTTTTACTCTAACGTGTTCTATTAATTTTTTATTTTATTTGAACTACAGCGCATGAGTTGAATTAACAGGTCCCCCCCCCCCCCTCCCAGCCACGGTCCTACCCTGCGCGACGAGGCGTCGAGTATCTCCAACCAAAGAGACCCGGCGCGACACAGGGTGCCCCGCTCGAAATCACCATAGAAACTCAAGATGCAAATTGATTTTATGCAAAAACAAAGAGCTCAACTTCAGACCTGTTTCAGAAAATTTCTAATTTTTCCTTGTAATTTGGTGTGAGTTGGCACGACAGGATCGGCTGTGCCCGTATCTACATAATTCTGCACGATTTTTTACATAAATCCGCACTTTTATATGCGTACATTTCACATGTACAAAAAAGGACATTGCCAGTTAGCGTGTACAGTCCCAGCCAACAATCAAGAGCCACCTAGTGGTCACGTTTGAAAGTCTCCTGGTGCTAAACCCTTTTACATGGCGCGAATCTGCGACGATTCTGACGTGACCAATCCTTGCGTTGACACATCTGGATATCGAGGTACAAAGCAATAACAGGCGGACGTTTTTATTGGCTGCATTTTCGCGCGGAACACTTCTATTGGGCAGAGCCTTTTGGAGGGTGTCAATTTTGGCTCGGCACAGGGTGCTCGGCTCGCAATTACCGTAGAAATAGAGGATGCAAATTTATTTAATGCAAAAACGTACAGACAGCTTGACATCAGACCTATCTCAAAAAAAAATCTAATTTTTCGTAGTATTTTTCATTGTAATTTTGTACGAATCGGCTCCGCACGATTGGCCGCGGCCACAAGGGGCCATCGTCAAGAATAAAAATAAATAAGAAACTCACGGGCGTGAGCAATAGGCACCCCTAAGGGGGGCCTAAAAAAGATTTAAAAATATAAAGCCAGAACTATTGGTGAGAGCTAAATCATAAATTTTATTCGCCAGACATCGGGCCCACAAAATGTCGCCCAGCGGGCCAGCTGTCAACTACGCGCCTTGGCAACCACTAAATCGAACCTCCAGCCATGAAACAAAGGGTTCTAGTTTCATATTTGCCCCACGCACTTACCGTTAAATGAAATAGAAATTAAAAATTTTGGGGTCAAAACTCTTTGTGAGAACCCAGATCGTTAATTTTATCGGCCTCACATTTCCAACACAAAATGTCGCCAAGCGGCTCAGCTATTAACAACGCCGCCTTGGTCCTCATAACAAACCCAAAATACCAGGTGGCTTGGCGTAGCCCCACGCACTTTTTGTACTATGCAACCCGCCCGCACTGCTCCATCCGGGACTGCATACCCATGAGGCGCCGGGGACCAGCTCCAAGCGCGGCGCGGACCCTCCGTTCCGCCACTGCTGTTGCAGCCAACGTCCCGCGGAAAGGCCCTCTCGCGGTTCGCGCGGTCCGAGGGGGTATTTACTCCGAGAAAACTTGTACAGAGTACTCCGTATTACAATGTATTACACGGTATTACACCTGTATTACATAGAAAATGTTGCAATCGTAGAGCATATTTTGATATTTTTTGGTATTACATTACGTGTAATACCGTGTAATACCCAGTCAAGTGTACAGGGTATTACAGAAGTGAATAGCCCCTCAGCGCGGTCTAAGGCGGGGCGCGGGGCGTGTAGCGTGTAGCTACATCGAGCCGACACTTCGGTAAAATTATGAGCACTATGAGTGAGTAAGATCTTTTGGACTGTTTTGAAATATTTGGAACAGCTGGAACAGTTGACATAGAACCACTCCTATACCATTCTGCCAGTACGACGACGGCCTCCAGGACTTGTACATATGTACAGGACTTAAGTGGACTCAGGGACGGGTAGCCACGCGGCTAGATGGACAACATGGACACACGCCGCCGTCTCGTAGGCGACGACTTGATTGTTCTGGGAAAGCCAAGCCGCTGAGTTGGTCGCAGTTTGCGTCCCCCGCCGCCCCGCGTCCCCCACGCGTACCAATCAATGAACCTCCGCGCTGCCCCCGCCCGGGCCCGGGCCCGGGAGCAACAATGACGCCTTGTTGGCGTGCGCGGCGTGGCGTGGCGTGGCGTGGCGCCCGCTCTGGACACAAACACGTGACGATCGACGTATAAAAAATAACGAGCCCGCAACAGAAAACAGCGCGTATGCACTCCGGCCAGGCGGGCTGCCAGCATCGCGGCGAGGAGCTGACAACAAGCACCGCCCAGAGAGAGACTACTGGCGACACATTTTTCTTGTCCCGCCTCCCCCCGCCCCACCTGACCCCACCCTACTCTACCCCACCCCTACCCCGCCCCACCCAGTGGCGGTTTAAGTCCGTCTGAAAGAGGGGGGGGGGGGGGGAGAAGCACTTCAGATTGCCTACATACAGGAGTTTTGTCGTGCAATTTGCCTACTTTCCAGGCGGCTATCTAGGGCCGATAGACATTACCCCCAGTTCCCACGCCACTGACCCCGCCCGCCCGGTACGCTTGAGCGCTTGAGCTTGCCTTTCTCCTTTCTTAAACTGAACCTCACTTCTTGCGGCTCTGTTCTAAACTTGTCGCGCATTAGAGCAGCAGTTTGATTCCGAGGATCGCGCGTTCTCGCGCCCCCGTCTTTGTTGCACTCATTTGGTCCCTGCCATCCCCACCATGAGGCACCGCCATGGGTGCGACAAGGACGGAAGCGTATGAGAGCAAATTTCTAAATCTGACGGCGCGGCGGTGCGTTGCGTTCGCACATACCTGCGCTGCTCTGACGCACTGGTTAATACGGCGTTCAGTTCGCGCTGTCGGATTGCCGCGGACATTTGCATAAAGGATATCACCATCACCTCCACGGTCGAAAAAAATAACAGGATCGAGCAGGGCGGGGCGGGTACCAGCGGGTGCCGCTCCACCTACCCGCACCTCATCACACAGAACAATGCCGTCAGGAGCGAGGATTGAAAGACGGGGAGGGGGGCGGGGGAAGAGGAAGGGGTATTTGGAAACCTCGTTGGAAACTCCCCTCATCTTTTTTCCGGCTTAAAACATCCCGCGCAAAAGTGTCCCAAAGCAGCGCGCAGTTTACGGGCCTCACTCATATTGCAACAGCGACAAAACAGCACGAGCGATTCTGGAGCTGAAAACATTCCCGAATAACCGTGCGGGCCAATGCCGCGTTTCCTGAGGCGTTTCGGCCAGTAGGTCGGACCGGATCGGGACTGACAGCACCTTACTGACCCCGAGCCGACACTGTTAAAAATAAAGTAGGGAGTTACAGTACGCCTACGGTCTGTACCGTAATTTTGGTGTACGGTCAGACCGTAGCTTACTCGGTAAAAACGGTTCCTTGGTGTCCAAGGACCATCAGACCGATTCAAGGACGGCTGCATGAAATCTTCCTATCTCCGTCCTTGAATCGGTCCGATGGTCCTTGGACACCAAGGAACCGTTTTTACCGTGTATTATTACGGAACTGACTGTATTTCATTGTGGATAGAATGTGCCCCACTGAACTTCCCCAACATATTTGCAGGCTACGGTGTGTACCGTAAGATTCAGACCGTAGTCGAAAATTTCGGTCCGGGACCAGGTAACAAATTAACGGCGCGTACCGTTGGTATTTACCGTGGTATTTTCTCACAATGGACAGCGTTCGAGCCGAGGCCGAGTCGAGCCACTCGCCGTCCCTCCCGGCCCGGCGCCGGGTGACTACACACTAAACCCTTATGCATTTTGTTGTGCATAAACATGCAGGATTTTATGCAACCATAAGAATATGCACAATTTTATGCATAACTATGCACAATTTGTACATAATTATGCATAAAAAATGTGCATAGTTATGGTTGCATAAAATCCTGCATGTTTATGCACAACAAAATGCATAAGGGTTTAGTGTGTACGACCCATTAGTCACGAAGCTAATTTTCCAAACACTTTTCTCTCAAAACCATGTGATATTTTACTGATTTGCAAGATGACACGTGCGGCAACCCCGTATACCCGCTCCCTTATTTCGACGCACAAGAAGATGCGTAGGCGGAGCCGCTCCGTCTCCCAGTTACCTCGCAGGTAATCCGTCCACTCATCTTCTTTTTTTTTTGCCCGATGTTTTAAGACACTCCTTTTTATCTCCCCCGAGGCGCCCGTCCCCAAACATTTGTCACTCTGGCGCCGCACATCCACACGTTCTAACTCTCCTCGCATCTAGAGGCCATTCTAAAGCCGCATACAATGACAAAAGCCCTCGTAAGAGCCCCCCATCAGCGTGACCCTGATGAACCTTGTGTTCTCGAACAGAGCGCACTCAAGTTCCAAAAACCTTTCAAATAAATTCTAAAAACTTAATTTTTTTAAAAGAAAAGAAAGAGGAGTATGAGCATGAAGTTTGGACTCAATCGGCTCGATGTTCCCGCGCGCTGGCTTTGAAAAGTGTCCGAATTTAGGGCACTTATTTGTCCGGTTTAAGGCACTTTGGTTCCTAAATTCGGACACTACTCTAGCTGATCTCACGGGCACATCGTCAGTGATAAAAATTTGTTTTTTTCAGTGGTAGGCGTGTGTCTAAACATAAAGATTCTAGAACCCCACCGATTTTTTGTGCTATCAAAATTACGAGAGTTACACTGGAAATCCAAGTGTGCGAATGTCGCACACTTGTAGGTGTGTGAATGTTCATTCGTAAACTTTTGGGTGCAACTTTTTGACTACCTCTTCCTCTTAAAATATAACGTCTGAGGTCAGCATCACCTCCACTGAGAGAAATTCTTGTACCGGTACGGGAAAATTTCCCATGAGAGGTATTGTTCAATTACGATTCATATTGTAATTTTTTTTATAACTATGCGTATCAATTTAGAATTGATTGGTGAGCCAACAAAGTCAAAAAGTGTTAAGTCGTACATGTACTAGATATGTTGTACGTAGTGAATTACAAAATATATTGTACATCTACGGAAATATTTTCCACAGTGTCCGGCGTGAAATTTTGTTTCAAACGAGCTCGCATATGATAGGGCTGCGATTTATATTAAAGTGGGTATGTTCATCAAATCAAATGTCTGAAGTTGTATTTAAGGGCGTGTCCATGGTAAAGTAACAATCTCAACCCTATCACATCCGAGCTCGTTTCAAAGGAAATTTTACGCCGGAGATGATGCTGACCTCAGAAGTTATATTTTAAGTGGTAGACAAAAAGTTGCATCCCCAAGTTTACGAATGAACATTCGCACACCTACACTGGAAAAAAAAGGTGCTACCTAATGCCTTTTAAAGGCGTTAGTGAAATAGTGCCTTTAGAAAGGCGCTATCGCCTCCCAAAGGTACTATTTTTGGCCCTATTCGTGCCTTTAGAAAGGCATTAGTGCAGTAACACCCCATAAAATTCAATAGCACCCCAAAAAGGGTGCTATATAGCACCTTTATTTTTCCAGTGTACAAGTGCGCGACATTCGCGCACTTGGATTTTCAGTGTATGGGCGCGTGCAGAAATCAACTGTACAAACCATAAGCAAAATATTTGTTACAAAGTAATCGAGGGGTCGTCAACTGCCTCTAGCCGTGTACGGAGGAATATTGGTATTATCAGTAATATCAGCGTATTATTAGGGTAATATTGTAATATTGTAGGTAATATGGGTAATATTGATGTAATACTGATGTAATATTGGCAAAAAGATGGGTAATATTGATGTAATATGAAGGTAATATCGGTAATATTGAAGTAATATAGGGGTAATATCATTTTCGTGTACGGAGGAATATCAGAGTTGACGACCCCTTGAAAGTAATAAAAGCAGGAAAATGAAAACACAAGAATTCATGTTATGTGTACACCAAAATTCCTTTCCCCCCTTTTTTAGTACGGCTGTAACACAGGAAGGTGGTACAGCGACAAGACGGGACGGCTTGCGTTCTCCAACGAGTTTCTGGACTCGCCGCGCTGAGTCAGCCGCATCCAGTCCTGAGGACACGGGACAGAGCTAGAGGAGGGGAGAGCTAGAGAGGAAGAGCGGGAGAGTGAGGGAGGGAGGGAGGGAGGGAGGGAGGGAGGGAGGGAGGGAGGGAGGGAGGGAGGGAGGGAGGGAGGGAGGGAGGGAGGGAGGGAGGGAGGGAGGGAGGGAGGGAGATGGAGAGAAGAGGTGACCGAGAGAAGGATCAGAGGCGCGTGTCCCGCCAGGACGATCCGGCACGGCGCCACCCCGCTCCGCCCCGCCCCGCCCCGCCCCGCCCTGCCCTGCCCCGCCCCGCCCCGCCCCGCCCCGCCCCGCCCCGCCCCGCCCCGCCCCGCCCCGCCCCGCCCCGCCCCGCCCCGCCCCGCCCCGCCCCGCCGCCCCGCCCAATTGCCCGAACCATCCGCGCGGCCACCACGCCACCGCAGCAGCGGCACGCCCAGCACGGCCCGTACCGGCCGCAGAGCGCCCTGAAGCACGCCAACCGCGTGTTTATCTCCGAGACACTGTCGCTCTCAGGATGGGTCGCGCGAGAGGGAGCGGCGCGGCGGGGCGGCCACATCACGGGTCCAAATAGGGACCACTTTGCAGCACGAAAACGAAACAGAGTGACGCAAACCAAACCCGCGGGCCCGGCGTGCGACAACTTGACAAGCTCACTGCAGAGAGACCGGGGGGGAGGGGGGGAGGGACGGACTAGATAATAACATGGATTGATTTGCTATGGCTAGACAACGCAGTGTTTATACTATATCTCTCTGCTAGGAATCTTGCACTGAAACGCCCAGTGAGTTAGGCAAAGCAAACGTGGGAGTTCCGAGCAGATTGCCTATTCCAAAAATGGGCAGGGGCTCGGGAGCGACATAGTCAGAGGAAGGGCCTCGCTAGCCGACTCCGGTCGGTGAACAACCTTGGGTAATTTGTGGCCTGGTTCTCTTAAGTCAAGTCAAGGTAGTAAGAGGAACAGAGAGGGAGGGAGGGAGGGAGGGAGGGAGAGAGAGAGAGAGAGAGAGAGAGAGAGAGAGAGAGAGAGAGAGAGAGAGAGAGAGAGAGAGAGAGGGGACAGCGAAATTACATCGAGTAGAGCACCACTGCCGCATGGGACGCAAAAAGACCTCTAATTGACATGTGACGATACTGCTGTGTGACGTATTGTGACGCGTCCTCGGGCGGGTACTCGTGACGTCACGGCCAGAGCCCGCTACTCGTCTCTAAGTGCTGCCAGAGAAGAAGACATTAAGTAGCCGAAACACGGCCCGCAGCATGAGCTCGCGTCTGCGCCTGCCTTACATGTAAACAACATGATCGCAAGTGTTGCGCAGGAGGCAGCTGCGCCGATGCAGCCCGCTTCACTCCAGTGAGCTTGAGCTTCTCATTGCCTACCTCGCTCGGGCTGTCACAGGTGCACTCCGCAAGGCCGACAGAGCACGGGTCAGACACGCGAGCCTTCTGCTCGATGCGATGCACGACAAAGGACCACAGCCCAGCGGACCTGCCCTGCCCTGCGGGCCCCTGTCTTGGTCCTGCACGTTATTGCGGGCAGCATGAGTTTGTCATTTTGCGGAGCACCGCAGGAGCTGGTCAGTCAGGTGGCTGCTGCCCCGCCCCGCCCTGCCCCGCCCCGCCCTGCCCCGCCCCGCCCCGCCCGACCGCAGACACGCTGGGAATGCTCGCCGTTTCTCAACGGCCGCAGCATTACCCGTACTCGCACAGATTGGCAGTTGCGTCCTCCTGCCTGCCGTACGCCTTTAGGCCCCCCGCCCCTCAGGTACTGCTCCACCTGTTGCACGCCCCGCCCCGCCCCGCCCCGCCGGCCACGCGGCGCGGTAGGGTTCCACGCTGTCCACTCTCCCGTCCTGCTCGCACCCCGCGACCGGGTCTTCCCTCTCCGTCTAACTCGCAGGCCGGCCGAACCGGGATGGGCCCGCCGCCAAACTGCCACTGACTCTGCCGGGCTGGGTGGGGCGGGGTGGGGCGGCGGGCGGGGCGGGGCCGGGCGGGGGGATCAGGCGGTGCAGCGCGGCCTGCCATTGGCTGGTTCGGCGGGCGCGGCGCGGTGCGGCGGGGCGGGGCGGGGCGGGGCGGGGCGGGGCGGGGCGGGGGGAGCGAGGAGCCCCCTGCCCTACGCTCCGCTGGCGCTGCTGGCGCGCGAGGATGCCGTCGAGCCCGCGCCGGGCGGGCCAGGCCGGCAGTCAGCCTGCAACCTCCCTCGCGCGCGCTGCTGCGGACCGGACACGCACCGGCCTGGACCCCGCGCCGCCGGGCCGCGTCTTTCGTCAGTGACGCGAGCGTGTGACCGTGACAGTGTCAGTGACAGTGTCAGTGACAGTGCCAGTGACGAGCGCCCCTCCCCCACGGCACAGCCAGGCGAGCACGGCGTCGGCGCCGGTATGATGTCCGTCCGCGGGCTCGGCCTCCCGTCCCTGCCGGCCCTGCTGTTCGTCGCGGTGGTGGGCCTGCTGCAGGCGCTGCAGGTGCGCGGCGCGCGCCACTACGACGGCGACCTCGCCCCGCTCGCCCACCTCAACCACCTCATCAGCCCCGTGAGGGACTTCATCGCGACCGACGCCCTGGTGGACGGCGAGCGCGAGCGGCGGATACACGTCCGTGGGATTACCGCCAAGGAGACGACCATCGGCGCCGACGACAAGTGAGTCGACTAGACGAGGTGCCCTACGGGCAGGTCCAGGTCCCGGCCAACGAGCGGGAAACAGCTCGGAAATTTTTGTACGCCTCATAAATCCGAAAAAAAAAAAAGAATCAGAGAAATTCATAAAAATAAAAGAAAATTATATGGAAAATTCACAAAAATCTAGGAAAAATTCTAGCAAAATGTCAAAAACTTTATTTTAAACAAATCTGAAAAATTCACAAAAGTTGTACATTAAAATTCAGAGTTCTTTCCCTATCCCTATGGCTACCGCAGCGCCCTGCCCGGCGCCGTCGAGTCGGGCTTGACGCCGAGGTTACGCCCCTACCAGACCTCTGGCGCGCGCGCGCGCTTTTCGCCATATTGTAGGTCAGGCACCCGGTGCTCGGGGTGAGGTGGGGCGGGGCGGGGCGGGGCGGGGCGTGGTTATCCGTCTCGCCGCACCGCACCTGCCGCTCACCTCATAGTGAAGTGGCGATGGGAAGACGCGCACCACTGGGCTCCCAACACGCCTCGCCGGGCCCCGGGCCCCGCCGGCCCCGCCGGTGTCGCGAGTAGAAAGTGCACGCGGAGTGGAGCAGCCCGGCCGAACGGCTCAATGAATGGCGATGAATGGAGAAAAGAAGGGCGCACACATTTTTACTATCGGTGATGAAATGAATCGGCATGCGTAAATGAATCGATACCACGACTGCGCGGATTTGGAATGACGTGAGGCCCCCCTCTGCACCTATGCAGGTGCGTGGGGTGAGAGGGTAAACTAAATCTGCCTTGGCCCCGGTCCCCGTCCACGCCCGATGCCCATCCCGCACCTTGCTCGCCACGTAGGCCGTGCAGATTGCTTGCGGAATCGAGTTACCTCCGAGCTGACGCCCACCCCGCCCCGCCCCGCCCCACCCCGCCCCGCCCCACCCCGCCCCGCCCCACCCCGCCCCGCCCCGCACGGCGCGCAAGTGGCTGCAGTGATTACAAGCCGGTGTGTGGGCGTGCAGGGCTGGGGCGGGGCGGGCCGCGAGCGAAGGGAAGCCCTGACCTTCCCCATCCCGAGCGTCATGTAGGTTACCTGGCCAGAGGGGTGATTCCCAACGGCGTTCAGTAGAGTCCTCTCTCTCGCTCCACATGGCCATGCCCCATGAGTGCGACAAGGACAGAGAGACGAAATCACTGAGCGGAATCACCCTGCAGACTGGGGCAGCCCACGGCACACGTCGCATCGAGGAGCTCGAGGAGGATCTTCGAGATATCGCTCCCGCGGGACGGTTCAGGAGAGGATGATATCCCTTCCGGTCTGCGGCGGGCGCGTGAGAGACCGCCGCGGGGTAAGGGTAAGGACTGCAGTTCGGGCTGGGTCGGGGCGCCCGGTCCGCGCCGCCCCGACTGTCTCGCGTGATGGCCGCGATTGATTCGTTTTATTTTTAGCTGGGGTTCGCCGCGCCTGGCGGGACCGTTTGACCGAGGCTGGCAAACCGGACAGGCCCGGACAGGCCAGCCCGGTCTTGTCGACTGTCTGTAGAGTATCCCGCTAGGGTGAAAACGAAACCTTGCGAATGTAATCTCGACTCTGTTTCCTCCTCCTTCCTGTGCGCACGGTCATTGGCTGACGGCGACAGGCGACAGTGACGTCAATGGTGACCAATCAGAGTTTAGGAGGAAACAGACACCGGCGACCGTGTGTTTCCTCCTCGGGTTCCAGTTTCACTCTGGTGGACTTACCCCCTGGGAGCCGGCGGCAAGGCGCTGCAGCTGCGCTTTTCGGGCAATCCCTCGTGGTCGTGGTCACCGACGCACCCACGCCGTTCGTCAGGAGAGTCCAGTGAAGACGTCCACATGTCTGAGAGGAGACAGACCCAAGGAATACTAGGTGGCTGACGGACCCCGGGCACTTTTTGTACTATGCAACCCACCCGCACCGCTCCATCCGGGACTGCATACCCATCAGGCGCCGGGGACCGGCTCCAAGCGCGGACGCTCCGCTCCGCCACTGTTGTTGCAGCCATCACCCCGAAAGGGCCCTCTCGACCGTTAGCGCGGTCTTCGGCGGGGCGTTACCGGGGGGAGGTTCGCGGTTTTGTGGGAGTAACCCACGCGAGTCCCTGGGAAAGCTCGCGGTCCACGGGTCCCTCCGTGGGGGTATCTCGCGAACTGCGCATCGTCCGCGGGGGAAGGTCGCGAACCACGGAGCCTTCTCGTGGGTAGCTCGCAGTCCGCGAAGGACCTGCGGAGGATCCGCGGTATGTGAGATTCCAGCTTGGCAGGACGCAGGACGCGCGGACCGCGAGCTTTCCCAGCGGATTCGCAGGTTTATTCCCGCGAAACCACGAAACACCCCCCTGTAACGCCCTACCGTAGGCCGCACGAACCGCGAGAGGGCCCTTTCGGGGCGTTGGCTGCAACAACAGTGGCGGAGCGGAGCGTCCGCGCTTGAAGCCGAGCCCCGGCGCCTGATAGGTATGCAGTCCCGGATGGAGCGGTGCGGGCGGGTTGCATAGTACAAAAAGTGCCCGGGGTCCGTCTGCCACCTGGTATTTTCACACACCATCAATTTTTTTTTTCCAAATGTTGCACATGAAAAATTCAGAAAATTTTATAAGAAACAATTGTAAATTCTATTTTTGAAAAATAATTTTTTTATACATGTGAAAAACTCAAAAAAAAATTAACAGAAATTTAAGATCGAAATCAAGAGCTTAACCATTGGGCCCCCCACCTCCAGGAGAGCAGCAAAATTCCAGCGGAGGTCTGGGAGGCCCGGGGCTGGTCTAGGTCAGCGGCGGGGTTGCGGGATGACCAAGGGATCTCAGAATGACGGCCCGCGGGCCCCACAAGTTGCCCCGAGAGAAAGAGATGGGGCTAAATCATGGAGACTTCATGAGAACGAGAGAGAGAGAGAGAGAGAGAGAGAGAGAGAGAGAGAGAGAGAGAGAGAGAGAGAGAGAGAGAGAGAGAGAGACCCGACTCTGTGCCCTCTGCGGAGCCCGATGACCTAACCTGATCCCGCCCCGCCACGCGCGCCGGTACACGAGACACTTGCCGGCCTAGACCGGCAGCGGGGGGCGCCGCAAGAGAGACGACCAGCGTACCGGCCCGGACCTCGAACCACCGAGAAGCGAGCGGTGCGAGCGGTCGAAAGTGATTCGCATGGGCGTCGGCCGTACCGTGCAGTGCCACGCCACGCCACCCCGCGACTTTCGTTGCGAATTCGGAACCGGTTCCTAGTCAGTCGGTTCTGCGCTGCTCTCCGGGGCGTGGCGGGGCGGGGCAGGGCGGGGCGGGGCAGGGTGGGGCAGAGCGGGGCGGAGCAGGGCTGCGTGCTGACGGAGTTGCCGGCTGCGCAACCGCCAACGGCCGGCCGGTCAGGGTAGGGGCCGAAAGGTGTGCGCGATGCACACGGCCGTCACAACATAACGCCCCCGCGAGGGGTGGTCTGCCCGCCACCTGTCACACTACTGTCACACGCCAGCAGACGTCATGCCACACGCCGCGCGCCGTCACACGTTTGCGACCCCGCTCCCGCTGCTGCTTGGTGTGCTTACACGCATTTAATACAAACTCGCGTTAAGATATGCAAGGCGGTGATGCAAGCGTTATTGCCACTCTTGTTACTCATTTACTCGCCAGCAGCAGCACGCATCGCCATGCAAATAAGCCCGGCCCGGACCGGCGCGGCGACGGCGGAGGCAGCGCGCTGTACAGACGATTACGGGACATAATGCCTCCCATAAAACGATATCTCGTCATAATTTCCTCTTTTTCTTACCTCTTCCTTCGTTTTGACTTTTTTTTCCCGGAAAATAAAACCTCGACACTGACGAAGCGTCGCCGGCGGCGCGGCGGCCCCTCACCCGCCTCGCGTGTGTTCTCAAGGTATTCCTCGGGCTGGACACGTCGTCGTCGTCTTCCTCACCGTTACCGTCTCCTAACTCTGTCACCCGATAGGCGTCGGTAGGCAGCCGGCTGCACAGCGAGAGAGAGAGAGAGAGAGAGAGAGAGAGAGAGAGAGAGAGAGAGAGAGAGAGAGAGAGAGAGAGAGAGAGAGAGAGAGAGAGAGAGAGAGAGAGAGACTCACAGCCGTACAGTAAACCTCGCGCCGCCGGCCCCTGACCGGACATCGCAGGAGGGCGGGCAGCCGCAGACTACGGGAGCAGACTCAGAAAACTGTCGACTTGATCGTGGAATCTAACAACAACACATTACGGCTCTTCCACGGAAAAGAGAAATTAAGAGTTGCTAGGAAGGGCGCACGCTGCTCATGACGATGCTCCTAGACTAAAAGCGGCTATCCCGCGAGCATGCCACATCACAGCCAATTTGTAGCACGCACGGTAAAAACAGTGCATCAGGTTTTGACAAGAATGGAAAAATTTCACGAAACTTGAGAAAACTCCTCAGATTTTGAGGAAGTTCCCCCCCAAAATTATGAGGAAATTGGCCCTATTCCTTAAAGGAACATCCTGAAGATCTGATGAGTTTTTACTCAAAATCAGCGAGTTTATCAAAGTTTTCACATTTTGCTCCCCATACATCGGGCGTCGTTCTCAGCGTGCATCCTGCCGCGACAACATTGTCCTTTGCAGGGCTCACCCGACACTGTGAGAAAATACCACGGTAAATACCTATACCTACGGTACGCGCCTGAAAATATGTTGGGGAAGTTCAATGGGGCACATTCTATCCACAATGAAGTACAGTCCATACCGTAATAATAAGTTACGGTCTGACCGTACACCAAAATTACGGTACAGACCGTAAGCTTACCGTAACTCCCTACGGTATTTTTAGCAGTGGGTGTGATTTCCCCGTCATATCACTAACTCCAACGCAAAGCCCGCCCGCCCGTCGCGCGTAGGCACCGGCGAGCCGCTCACCTTCTTCTGGGTTTAAATATATGACGCCTTGCCGCCTCCGACGCGACGGGGACCAATCTGCGCGCTAATCACGCGGCACGCTATCGCGCATGCGCAGCTATTTGCACCAGTGTCCGTGGATGTGTGGCACTGAGTGGCGCCACCACACCACACTGCTGCGGTACAGTGTGTATGCCACACAGATCGCGCCACGGCGTCTCACTAAAAGAGATAGAAAAAAAAAACAAAATGCGCCTGCTTTAAGGAGGAGCACTTATACGACGATATTTTGAGCGCGGTGGTGGTGTGCTTCTTTTCCAACGGCTCAATAATAATTCGAACTTTGAAATGCTGCCACGCAGAGAGAAAATTAGCTACGTAGCTAAAATGCAAACTTCATACACTGTAAGAAATAATGTTGTAAATTAACAGCAAATTTACTGTTAGTTTTTTTTCACTGACTCGTGTTGTTGTACAACAACATCGACTAGTAATGTAACAACGACTGTTGTCAAGTAACAACAAAAGTTGTCAAGCAACAACAAAAGTTGTTCAGTAACAACAAAAAAGTTGTCTAGTAACAACAAAAGTTGTATAGTAACAACAAAAGTTGTCCAGGAACAACAAAAGTTGTTCAAGAACAACAATTTTATTGTTTAAATTAAAAACAACCATGTTTGTTTTTGAACAACTTTTGTTGTTCTCGAACAACATGGCTGTTTGTCAACAACAGTCATCCTTGAAAGAGTTGTTTTTTAACAACTATTTTTTACAGTGTATGGATGCCAATGTTTTTAAGCTACCAGCTAAAATTTAGCTGTATTACCAATGAAAACTTTTCGTTGCACATCAAATCGTTTAGCTACACAGCTAATCTCAGTTAATCTTTAGTTACATAGCTCCGAAAGCTAGTTGCCCAATATATACAGCTTATCTTTTTTCTCCGTGTAACGAACGTGTCATATGGCACTCCGTGTAGCACCATACGGTTTTCGAATCAGCGAGAGAGCAAATTTTCCTGTCACCGTAGGTAATCAAAGTATCTGCTACTATCGCATAAGTAAGCTGCAACATTGAATGGGTTGGCACGCAACGTTGTAATAAAGTGACAGCGATATGAAGGTATCTTCAAGAGATTGCGCCATGTCTCAGGCGTGCGGTGACCATTGGTGCAGCGGCGGCGCATCTGCTCTGCAGCAGGCCCTCAAGAGCCTGCACCTGCAGCCTCCGTCTCGTTCCGAAGATCACTCTCGTCGTACCTCCGTCCTTGTCGCACATATAGCGATGCCAAATGTGGGGGATAGGATAAGGCCCCAGATGAGACAAGGACGGAGGCACGAGAGCGATCTTCGGAATCAGACGGCAGCTGACGGATGACAGCGGGTACCGACGGGTACCCCCAATCCCCCTGCGCCCCTTCTTCAAAGTAACGCCAATTACGAGATACTCGACATCTAGGCTTTATCGTAGGCAAATAATTCAGACCTACCGCCGGCGGAAGTTTCGCGTCATAAAAAAGGCAGACAGCCGCAAAAAAAATGAAACATCCGCAATCAAAAACAAGACCTGACGGAAAGCACGTCCCCGTGTCACCGCTGACAGCTTTGTCTGGCCATGCAGGTCCTCATCAACTCGAGTCTAACAGTGCTGAGGGGAGAGAGAGAGAGAGAGAGAGAGAGAGAGAGAGAGAGAGAGAGAGAGAGAGAGAGAGAGAGAGAGAGAGAGAGAGAGAGAGAGAGAGAGAGAGAGAGAGAGAATGCCATGTCAAGCCAACTCTCTAATGTTTTAAGAATTTTCGCTATAAATATTTGCCAATTACAGTAAAAAAAGTAATATGATCAACCTTGTTTCTTAGCAGATTCATTTATTTCTACTTATGATTAATTCTTGATTTTTAATGATTTTTTCCGGCGCTTGTACAATGATGCTTCCAAATGACTCCCCCCCCCCCCACTCCCCCTCGAGCGGTGGCGTGATCGGAGCGGTATGACGCAGCGTTTCAGCGCCACACTTTCATCCTCCTCCTCATCAGCGAGAGAACACCAGGCTAGGCTACGTGTTTCGCTATTCCAGCAGACACGTGTCTCAGTGAGGGGAGGGGAGGGGAAGGGGCGAGAGGCCCGTCACAACACATTCAAGTGTACACCGATTTTTCTATTATTTCGTGATTGTCCTTTAATTTCAATGATTTTTTTCTAGATATTTTTCTGATAGTTTTCCTCATTTGTTTTTACTGATTTTCTTTACGGGCGTAAACTTTTCTTTTTTTTGAGTGAAGGATCCCTCGGGGGACCCCTCTCCTGTCCGCCACCTCCCCCCCCCCCCCCATGCTATACGTATAAGGATCGAGTTCAGGGCGGCGGCGTGGCTACTGATATCCGTTTAGCCGGGTAGGTAGGCTCCCGCTCGCCACGGTCTGCTGGGCTGCCAGAAAGAAAGGTACGCCCGCGTAAGCGTAAAGCCAACTCGCCCCCGCGGGCGCCGCCGCCGGTGGCTTGCGGCCGGGGCGGGCCGGGGCGGGCCGGCAGGAACATCCGACTGCGCGTGAGCCAATAGGCGTCGCGGAACGAACGGCTTACCCTAGTGGCGTGTCGTGGTGCGGTGGGGTGTGGTGGGGTGCGGGGCGCGGCGGGGCGCGGCGGGGCGCGGCGGAGCGCGGCGGGGCGCGGCGGAGCGCGGCGGGGCGCGCGGCACAGTTGCGGTCCTGGTGATCCGTGACGACGACGACGCTGCCGCAGAAGTGCGTCGACACGGGCACCTGAAATCAGATGTTATCAGAATTTCAGACCACCTGAGCGTCAATTCCACAGGACGCTTTTGCTTTGCGAGTGAGCTCGTCCTGATAGTGAATATACACTTATCTCGGAATAAGCACAATAAATATTCAGGGACATGTTCACGTCCAGAATCAAGTTCCTCCCTGGGGTGTGCTTGAGCAGCCCCGCGATGTCATCCTGGTGCTCGTCCTGGCCGCGCGCCAGTCGCGCATTGACGAGCGCCTCGCCCGCCTCCTGCTCGTGGTCATCGCCGCCCCACTCCTCCTCCCCCCGCGGGCGCCCCGCGGCTACGCACCGGGCCGAGCGCACTGCACTGCAGGCTGACTCCGAACCACGTTTAGTTGTTTTCTCTCGCACTCTCTCTCCTTCTCCTTAAGGCCGCACCCCATGAGTGCTCGACAAGGACAGCGAGATGAAACCACCACTGTGCGGAATCACCCTGTCACTACGACTGCACAGTCGAGTATACTCTACTCGCGGCTCGGCGGCGCGGCCGGCGCCAGTTCGACCTAATCCTCCCCGTCACCGCGGCCACGGCGAGCAGGCTGTACTGCCTCTCGGCCCCGCCCCGCCCCGCCCCGCCCCGCCCCGCCCCGCCTCGCCAGCCACATGCTCCAAACACAGCCAGATCGCGAACACGCGAAGTCGCCGCGTGCGGTGCTCATTGATCGGGGACTGTCCGCGCCGTGGTCCGCGCAATTCATCACCCAATCGTCGACCTACTTCGCACTCCTCCATCTGAAAGTGAGTGAAGCGCACACACACACACGCGCGCGCGCCCATAGGGTCTGAAATTCGTGATGCGCCTGCGAGTCTGTCTGTCTGCTTGCGGCGGCGACCCTGGCAGGCGCCGCACCGACAACTGCCCTGTAATTAGAGAGGGGGCCCCCGCCGGCCCTCGCCCCGGGCAAGCAAGCGCAGCAGGGTGGGCCCATGAAGCAGGGATAGAGAGGTTATTGGGAGGCATCAGGGCAGGGGATAGAGAGGGATAGAGCCGCGCGGACGGATCCCGCCAGGGCGTGTTGTGTTACAGGCAGCTAGCTGCAGGCGGGTAAGAGGCCAGGCCGGCGGTCACACGCTAGGCCAGGTTAGAAGGACTGGCTCTATCTCTACTACCGGGGTCAGGCGAGGCGGCGCGGGCACTCTGGCGGAGCCCTGGACATGTTTCAGGCAGCTGCAGGGGCGTGTTACGGTCAGACGGTCACACGCTAGCTAGGTTAGAAGGACTAGCTTCTATCTCTATCGGGCGGCTGGGGCCGGGCTGGGCTGCGACACATCTGGCCCGGCTGCGCTGCGCTTACATTGACTTGGCCGGAGTGCAAACGTCTGCCCGACTCGACGACCCGCTTCCGCGTGGCATATGTTGCAGCACGAGACCCTCAAGCACTAAGACACCGCTTACGTTTTTACGATTTCCGGCTGACCGCTCACACACACACACACACACACACACACACACACACACACACACACACACACACACACACACACGCGCGCGCGCGCGCGCGCGCGCGCGACTCGATGCTTTCCGATTGTCGAAATCCTATTTACAAATCGGATTTCAAATCGCACGCGCCTGAGCCCCACCCTATTCCGAATGCCATCGTCATGAATAATTCCAGGTGATTGCGAGTCCTTGATACGGTTTGGGGTGAGGTGGAGTGGGTTGGGGTGATGTGGGGTGGGGTGAGGCGGGGTGGGGTGGGGAGGGACTGGGGGGGAGGGGGCGTCCTCGCGAGCGTGTCCTTGACCTTCCGCGGGCACGGCCGGGCCGCGCGACGGGGCGAGGCGGGTAGAGTGTGCCCCCTGGAGTGTCCACTGTGTCTCCTTTTTTCTCTGCGATACATACAGAGAGAGTCGCGTGACCCGAGCGCGCGCGCCACGCCGCGTCTGTCAATGGCTATGTGGGGCAACCGCCCCGCCCCGCCGTCCAGCCCCGCCGTCCGGCCCAGCTGATGTGTCATTGACTGACTGAATGGGACATGCGCGTCGCAGCTGTGCATTTAACGCCCCTCGGTTCTTGAACCAATCACCGGACCCTCTTCAGTCCGCTTCTTCCCCTCTCCTTACGGCACCTACCTCTGCCCCGCCCCGCCCCGTCCCGCCCCAGAACCCCTCCCTTACTTGTGTATAGGCGACGTGAGCCGCTTCCGGGCTGAGATCAGATCGTTCTTCTGTTTCTGCAGCGATTAGAACCATTAGAACTGACCGAACTTCCCGGCTCGCCGACGCTCGTGCTCGTACCTGTACCTGGCGGCCCGTCGCGCCCCGTCGCGGGCCTCGACTGCAGGGAGGAAATAAAAAAAAAAACACGATTCGGAAAAATGGGAAACAATAAAACAAAGTCGGTTGCGGGTTTCGGTTCGAGTCGGTCTCTCTCGCTCGAGATGGGTGTGTCCGCCAAGACTGACTGTCCTCCCAGACAGACGGATAGGCGGATGGAGAGAGAGAGAGACAGCGAGAGAGAGAGAGAGAGAGAGAGAGAGAGAGAGAGAGAGAGAGAGAGAGAGAGAGAGAGAGGGAGAGGGGGGGGGGAGGAGAGCGAGGGATGCGTCCCAGCGTGACGTCAGGCGAGCTCACCTGTTGCGGTGCAGCCAATGGCCGTCCGACCAGCGTGTCCGTCTGTCTGTCTGTCTGTTTGTCTGTCTGTCTATCTGTCCGTCTGCCCGTCCGCCTAGCTGTCCGCCACCTCAGCCGGTGGTGCGAGACAACGCCCCGCGCCCCGGGCAGCAGCGTTCAGCACGTGGAGCACCGCGAACACCCTACGCCAAAACTTTTATCGCCAGCGACTCAAATCGTTACAGTAGGGTAGAAGCGCGCTTGCTGCAGGACTATCTGCAACAGCCTGACGTCATAGGTCACGTCAGACGCACCCGGGGCACTGAGTGTGAAAGTGAGTGAGTTTGCAGACAGCTAACCTCTCATTTCCTCTCCCTCCTGCTTCCTCCTCCTCTCTGCCGCTCTTCCTCCTCTCGCGTTTTATTTCAAGGCCCGCGCGGTAGCCGCAAGGATGTCACGACGCGTACTTTTGGCAGCCGCAGGCCCCTCTGGTCACGCCACGCCGCGCCACGCGCCGCCACGCCAGCTCGCGACCAAAAGAACTACTACTCTACTTTTTCCCGAGTGTCGCGGTCACACGACTGCTCTGGCGTCGTGTACTGTACTCGCTCATCCGCGCCACGCACACGCGCTCACACACACATCCTAACATTCATTCTCTCTCTCTCTCTCTCTCTCTCTCTCTCTCTCTCTCTCTCTCTCTCTCTCTCTCTCTCTCTCTCTCTCTCTCTCTCTCCCACTCTCTCCCACTCTCTCCCCCTCTCTCTCTCCCTCTCTCTCCCCCCCTCTCTCTCTCTCTCTTCCTCTCTCTTCCTCTCTCTCTCTCTCTCTCTCTCTCTCTCTCTCTCTCTCTCTCTCTCTCTCACACACACACACACACACAAACACACGCGCACGCACGCTCGTTGACGCTCACACAATCACGCCACGTATGTCGTCATCGACAACGGATTCCGTTCCCCCGGTCGGGTCGGGTCGGGTCGGCCGCACTCCGTACCCACCTGTCGTCGCGCGCCTCTCGTAAAACCCGCACGATACACTTCGCCTCTCTCGCAACTCGCGGTTTTCATGCTCTGTTTTTTTTCCCTCCCGACTTTTATTGCCGAACGATGCAAACTAATTTGCAGCGACAATATAGTAGAAAGTGTTTAGCTGAGACACACGATTGCTGAACGGAGAGCGGAACACTTTCATTACAGTAATTAGCTTGAAAAAAAAAGTGTTTTACAAAATACTTAAGTGCTCAACACTTCTGTTTTACATAATCCGATGGCAAACATATATTGATGTAACACATGGCGCCCAATTTGAAATAATACATGGGCTTGCCAGTTGCACACTTTAGATTAAGGCGTGTGTCATTGGCGCCGAGATTCACTCCATCTTCCATCTCCGTCCTCTGTCGGCGGTCGCTCAAATGCCATGGTTCAGAGCCGAGGTATTGGGGGGGGGGGGGGCGTACAGAGAAGAGGGGTCCCGTTGGCCGGCGCGGCGCCTTGCAGCCCCCCGCCACGCCGAACGCCGAGCCCGTGTTACCCCATCCTAAAATACACGAAACCGACTGAGATCAAATGCTTCCATCAAACCAAATCAATAAACTAATAACCTTCTTATGACGTTGGAGCTGACAAATAAAGTGCAGCAGGTGGGCCAGTCGGCGGCGGTCACGGTACTGATCGGATCACACGGTGTGAATCACATCTGATCAGCGGAGCAGGGCAGGGCCCTATAGCGCCCCGCACCACTCCGGGACCACATCCGGCTCCGGCCCGGCCCGCCCGGGATAGTCAGCAGCCGAGTTTTACTGGGACCGGAACAAGATTTTGAACAGAAACGGGAAGGGCTCTAGCGGACCGCAACGATAGTGTCACTGCCAGGGGAAGGGGCGCGGGAGGATACACCGTTACACCTGTTATTTCGTTCGTCTATCCAACAAAAAAAACGAACAATAAAATAAAAATCTGTTTTCACCAGAGGCATTATTGACAGACAAGTGGGTGGTGGTGGAAGTGCAAGTAGAACTGGATCATCACGGAAGGTGTCCTGATTCTACCTCGGTTTCTACAGCGTGCGCGCGTAGCGCGGCGCTAACTTCAACTTCGCCACCTCCTCACATAAGGTCAGGCACCGCCGGACCCGTGGGCGTGCACCGGCACCGGCCCGCCATTACCTGTTGATGAGCTGTGGAAGCGCCGCCTCGGCCGGGATATCATGGACAGAATGGGAGGCTCGGCCCGGCTCGACCGGCCCCAGTTTTGGACCGATCGCGCGGCGGTGCGTCCCGGAAGGGACTTCGCTGCACTGGACTGACCGGAGAGGGTGGGGAAGGGGAGAGGGAAGAGAGAGGAGGGGGCCAAAATTGGGCAATGCACGATCGAGAGCGCGAGCCACTTCTCTCTTTCCCCGCCCCCCCCTCTCTCTCTCTCTCTCTCTCTCTCTCTCTCTCTCTCTCTCTCTCTCTCTCTCTCTCTCTCTCTCTCTCTCTGTCTCTCTCTTCCTCCCTCCCCCCCCCCTCTCTCTCTCTCTCTCTCTCTCTCTCTCTCTCTCTCTCTCTCTCTCTCTCTCTCTCTCTCTCTCTCTCTCTCTCTCTCTCTCTCTCTCTCTCTCTCTCTCTCTCTCTCTCTCTCAAGCTCAACGACCGATTTCCGATCGAACGGTCTGATGATCGAATGACTCTTTCACGTCTCGTGCGGGGACCCACAGATCCAGGGTGCCCCGACCCCCTTGACCGAGCCGAACGCCGAGCGGGCCATTATTTCTGGATTTTCTGTTGTTTTAGCTCTTAAGTCTGCACAAATATTTAATATCCAGTTCGTTCTGTGCCTATTAGAGTGGGACCGACGGAGAATGAACTGCTGAGATAATTTTTGTATACACCATTAAATTCAGAAAAAATTAAATAAATGCAGGATAGTTCCAAAAAATTTAACATAACAAAAAAAAATGTTTAAGAAATATTTAAGCAGAAATTGCAAAAAGGAAAAAAAATACAAAAATTACAAAAATTCACAATGCAGGATCATAATTCAGAAAAATTAACTATCATAAACCCCCAAAATTGAAATTTTAGTACAAGTTCAAGCAAAATTGCAAAATGAAAAAAATCAATAAAAATTTACAAAAAATCGCTTAAGTTCACAAAGTTTTACAAAAATTCAAGACATTTTTACACCAAAATTCAGAGTAGAAAATCGTTCCGCTACTCGCCCGTGGGGCGGAGGAGGGCTTTACAAGGGTTGCCGCCCGCCGGCCCTACTCTGGAAATCCAAGCGTACGAATGTCGCACACTTGTAGGTGTGCGAGGATTCATTCATACACTTGGCCACTCAAACGTGTGAATATCCTAGGAAAATTCACACGTTTAAGTGGCCAAGTGCACGAATGAATCCTTGCACACCTACAAGTGTGCGACATTCACACACTTTGTGTTTCCAGTGTAGTGCTGGACCGGGCCGTGGGACAAACCGTTCAGAGAAAGTCCAACCTAACCTATCCTAACCTAGAGCTGCCACAACGCGCTTAGCAGCTCCGCTCAAGCTGTTGCGCGCTGACAAATGGGGCCTGCCGCACGGCGCCGCACGGCTGACTGCTGGCAGCGGCACCTACCTCACCTCACCTCTTCGAGGGTGGCGTGATTCAGTCGGCAGCTTGAGCGGGAGCGCGGCCAAGCGCCAGCCAGCCGAAGATCGCTCACGTGCCTCCGTCCTTGTCACACTTATGGGACCCAGCCACCCCCAATATAGGGCACCGCCAGAGGTGCGACAAGGATGGCGGTACGAGAGCGATCTTCGGACTCAGATGGCGTGGCGCGGGGCGGCGCCGCGGGGGCCCGAGCAGTGCCAAGGGGAGCGGCGCGGCGCTGTGCGTCGGCTGGTCCCCGACACGACACAGCGACCGCTGTACTGCGGACGGTCAAGGCGACGTGTGTGAATAAGATTATCAGGTTACAGGTTCCTTGTCTCCGAATGACACGGGCTCATGTACAGCCCATGCACCAGCCGGCCATGGCGGCCGAGCACTGGGTCCGATACCAAAGGGCCTTTCACTAAAAATTCGAACTCAG